>PVJA010004742.1:25120-76277 GCA_004027025.1 Myocastor coypus | reverse complement strand
CTAGGATTATAGGTATATGCCACCTCCTCCAGCGGGATGCCAAAAGTTATTTGAGTACTATTTCAACTGTATAGACATGTATTGTGTGAAGGAAGTGTCCATGGCATTCTTTTTTTTTTTTTATGTACTTGATATAGGGTCTCATTATGCAGCTCTGACTTACAGAGATCCTCTTGTTTTCATTCTCCCCAGTGCTGGGATTACAGGCATGTACCACCACGCCTGGTCTCAGAGGGTAGCTCAGCGCACCTGGGGCCAGAACCAGTCTTCAAATCTCTACAAAAGTGATTGTAAATACCATCAAACTTTGAAAGAACTAAATATTTATTTATCCATTAGGCATGTCTGATGATTTGATTCATTGTAAAGTATTATTTGCATAGTAAATTCAACATGTTTTCCTCATTGTTTTTCTACCCTGTAAGAAACATAAGTCTCATGGCAGTTGGACAGTTTGGTCCTTTTTAAGCAATTGCTTATACAAGCTCATTTAAGTATGAATCACAGTCATTTTTTAAGTGTATCTTAGGATGTAATTCAAACCATGGATGTGAACCAAAATTCCACTCATGGACATGCAATGAATGATTATAACTTCAACTGGAAATAAGATCTGTTACACATCAGGCTGACATTTGGTTAAAATTAATGGCATTTTCTATCTTTCTGGTCTCTTTACAGTTGGGAAGTTCCAACTGATTTTTATCAGGCCCTTTAATTTGTAAGACTGAAATGTTGGGGAAGTAGGAGAATAAAAGCAGTGCATCCAGAGAAACACCTCAGGTTAAAGGGGGCATCAGTTCCAAGTGAGTACCTCAGCATCTGGAAGGCTGCTAACGTGTGAACCTGTCAATTCACAACTGATACAAGGGCACACCTGACAGACCTGCTTATCACTGGAGAAAAAGAACAACTTTCGGGTTCCTTTCAAATTGGATTGTGGGAGGCGCCCCTTTCAGGCTTACTGCCCTGCACTTCATTTCTCATGAAGACTGAGATGCCAGATGCATGGGGGCAGAAGCACAGGTTGGGAGGCGCTCTCTTCTGCTCCTTAAGGGAGACATTCTTTAACCCTTGAACACCTGGAGAAATTTTCCTTGACCTTGAGGACTTTCCTATAAATTTACTGATTATCAGTAGTTTAATTAATGTGTACAGGGTATCTATCTTATCTATTTTATCTTGTATTAATTTTGATGTTTTCTTAATGCCCACTTTATCACAATAATTAATTAATTAAAATAAACTTTATAGGGCTGGCCAAATACCTCAGGGCATTAAAGTGCCTGCAATGAGACAGCAATTGAGACTGGGTGTGGTGGCGCTCCTGTAATCCCAACTCTTAGTAAGCTGTAAACAGGTGGGTCACTATCCATCTAGTATTGAGACCCTGAATCCTTGGTAGATCCTTCCTTAAAATACGAAATAATCAATCAATCAGTCAATCGATCATATTTAGCTAAGATTTTTGTCTATTGGTGGATTGTCTTTTTACTCTGTTTTTGATTTCTTTTAATAGGCAAAAACTTCTTGATAAGATGAGATTCCAGTTGCTGATTCTTTGAAGTATTTACCATTCAGTTTTGTTTTTGTTTGTGGCCTGTCTGCCTATGCCAAAGTCTTCAAGATTTCCACATACTTTCTCTTCAAGTAGATTTAGTGCTTCCATTTTAATGTTTAGATCTTTAATCCACTTTTAGTTTAGTTTAGTGAATGGTGATAGACCTGGTTCTAGTTTTGTTTTTGACATATACAGAGCCAGTTTTTCCAGTACCATTTGTTGAAGAGGCTATTTTTCTTTCAGTGGCCCCTTGGTCAAATATAAGGTGAGTGAGTATGCTTATAATTCTATCTGTATCTTTTAATCTATTCCATTGATCATTGGCTCTGTTTTTTGCCAGCATCATGATAATTTTTTCCAGGCAGCTTTGTAGTATAATTTCAAGTCAGACATTGTAACACCTCCTGCCTTGCCTTCATTGCCCTGGATTGTCTTGTCTGGTTCCAAATAAATTTTAGAAATGTTTCTCTAAATCTGTAAGGCGGTAAGGTATGTTGATAGTATTTTATAGAGATTACTTAAATCTGTATGACAATATTGAGGGTATGGCCATTTTCACAATGTTGGTTCTCCTATCCAGGATCAAGGAATATTTTTCCATTTTCTGAAATTGTCTTCTATCTTTTTTTCAGAGTACTTCAAATTTCATTGAATAGATCTTTTACTTTTTAGTTAGATTAATTTCTAAGTATTTCATTTTTATATTCATAAAAGCAGTGCTGTTGTGAAGTGTGCTATTTCTTTAATTTCTCTCTAGTGTTTATTATCAGTGTAGAGGAATGCTATTGATTTTTAGATGTTGGATTTGTATCCTACTATACTATTGAATTTGTTTATTAATTCTAGGAACTTCTTGATAGAGATTTTTTGTAACTTCCCTCAATTGCATTAATTTCTTTTCTAATCTTTATAATTTCCTTCCATCTATGGTCTGTGGCTTTGGTTTGCTCCCAGTAAAGTATTATGTTATCTGTGAATAATGGTAGTTTATCTTATTTATTATTTTATTTCAGTCTCTTTTCTAATAGCTCTAGCCAATGATCCAAGAACTATATTGAAAAGGAGTGGTGATAGTAGATATTATTGACTTACACATAATTTTGTAGTAAAAAAATTTAGTTTTTCTCAATTTAGAATTCTGTGGGTTTGTCACCAGTGACATTTATCAGATTGAGATACAGACTATCTATTCCAATTTTATGTAGAGCTTTGATCATAAGTGAGTGTTGGACATTTCAAAAGCCTTTTCTGCATCTATTGAGATTATCTCATGATTTTTGGTTTTGGCTCTATTGACATAGTATATTGCATTTATAGATTTGAACTATTCTTGAATCGCTGGGATAAATCCTACTTGGTCATGGTGTATAATCTTCCTGTTCATTTGCTATATTCTATTTGCCAGCAATGTATTGAGGATTTTTGCATCTATGTTCATGAGAGAGATTGGGCTCTAATTCTCTTTTTTGGTTGAGTCTCCAGTTTAGGTATCAGTACTTGCCTTCAGAAATGATTTTGGAAATACTGCTTCCTTTAGAATTTTATTGCATATTGTGAGGAGCATTGGGATTAAATCTTCTGTAAATCTCTTGTAGAATTCACCTGTGAATCTATGAGGACATGAATTTTCTTTGTTGTAATTTTTATTACATTTTTTATTTCATTGGCTGGTATTGTAGTTTTGGAGTTTTCAAAATAGCTCTTATTGTTCTTCTCAATTTCCACATCTTAGGAATTTTGCCCTTTTCATTCCTTATTGCTTGGATTTGAGTTTTTCTTACCTTATTTTTGATGAAGTGCCTAGGGGTTTATCAATTTTATCTAATATTTCAACAGCTTTTTGACCATTAAACTTTGTATTGTTTTCTTTATATCAACTGTATTAATTTGTTCTCTAATCTTTATAATTTCCTTCCATCTTTGATGTTTGACCTTGGTGTGCTTCTGTTCTTCTAGCAGCTTGAGCTGCAGCATTGTGGTATTTATTTGTTCTCTTATGTTTTCTTAACATTTGAGTTCACCACTATAAATTTCCCTTTCGGAACTGCTTTCACTACATTTCACTAGTGTCAGTAGTGGTGCTTGCATTTTCATTGTCTTATTGATATTGTTTAATTTCTTGTTTTATTTCATCTATATCCCATTTGTTGCTGAATCAGGTGTTAATTTCGAAATGTCTGTAAGATATTTGCAATTTGCTTTGTCATTTATTTCCAGTTTCACTGTACAGTGCGTAGATAATATGCATGGGATAAGTTCTGTTTTGTTGCATTCACTTAAGCATGATCTATCAACTAGTATGTGATCTATTTTAGAGAATGTTCTATGTGCAGCTGAAAAGGATTTGTATTCAGCTGTTGTTCGGTGGAACACTTTGTAAATGTCTTCTAAGTCTGCTTGTTCAAAAGGTTTGTTCAGTTCTGCTACTTCTTGGCTAATTTTTTTTTTTATCTACTTGACCTATCTTTTTAAGAGAAATCAGTGTTAAGGTGCCCTGTTAAGACTGATTATAAGTTATTAGATTTTTTTTGTCTGATAAAATTTGTCTTATATAGTTGGGTTATCTCATATTTGGTGCATCCATATGTATGACTACTATCACTTCCTCATGAATTTTCCCATTAATCTGTATGTAGTAACCTTCTTTATCTCACCTGATTCTTCCTTGTGCTTTTTTCTGATTGCTTAGAGCATACAGTATTATTTTCTATTTGTTGACTTCAGCCTATGAATTTCTTTATGTGTTACCTGTGTTTCTGATATGCAGCATATTTTCTGATTTTGTTTATCGACACACTCTGATAGCCTGTATCTTTTAACTGGTTAATTGAGTCACTTTTCATTGCTTGTTATAACTGATATACATTAGTTTATGTTTGTCATGTTACTTTCCTGTTATTGGTTCCCTACTTTTCTACTATGTTTAATGTTTTTCCCTGTTTCATGGATTCCTTCTGTTATTATTCTTGGAACTTTGGTCATTTTGATTTATTTCTAGATGTCTTTTAGTATTCTGTGTAGGGTTGGGATTTTTTCATCATAAATTTCTTTTGTATTTTTTCTCATCAAAGTATTTTACTTCTCCATTAATTCTGAAAGATAGTTTTGTAGGATATATCAGTCTTGGTTTGAATTTGTTTTATTATAGGACTTGAAATACTCTACTCCACACTTTTCATGACTTGTTACCTTATGGTGAGAAATCTGCTGTTATTCCAAAGAGTTTTCATTTAAATGTGATATATTTTTTCTAGCAGCTTTAAATATATTATTCTTGTGTTATTGTATGTCTAGGTATAGATTTTATTAGATTAGATTAGATATCATTTAGATTTCTATTTCCCTCAGTTATCTGAATGTAAGATTTTTTCTCCGTATTTGGAAAGTTTTCTGCTAGTGTTTCTGTCCACATTCTTTTATGTTTTTGCATTGATTTCTTCTTTCTCATTGATGCCTATTAGTCTTATGTTGTTCATCTTTGCATTGTCTTGCAGTTGTTGAATTATTATGTCCTGGATCCTTGTGTTTTTAAAGAGATATGTCCTTTCCTGTTCACTAGCTGTAATGATGTCTTCAAGGTCTGAAAGTCTATATTCGCTTTCATTCAAACAATGTTGCCAACCTTTAATGGAGTCTCATTTCTGTATATCTCTGAATGTGCTTCATGTACTCTGTTTTTTCCTATAATTCTCATTCAAGGTTTCATTTTTTGTGTTCTTTATTTTTTATTAGTGTTTTCTTTAGAAATACTTAGCAATTATTTCATTATAGTTATTACTTTTTTTTTTTTTTTTTTTTTTTTTCTTTTTTTTTTTTTTTTTTTTTTTTTTTTTTTTTTTTTTTTTTTTTTTTTTTTTTTTTTTTTTTTTTTTTTTTTTTTTTTTTTTTTTTTTTTTTTTTTTTTTTAACCTGGGAGATTATTTCTGATCTTATTTCCTCTGTAGCCTTCTGTAGTTGTTTTTTTTACTCCCGATACTAGTACTTCAGAGATTTCAGGTGTGTGATTTTCAATTCCTTCTATGCTGTTGTCTCCTATTTTTTTTTTTTTTTTTTTTTTTTTTTTTTTTTTTTTTTTTTTTTTTTTTTTTTTTTTTTTTTTTTTTTTTTTTTTTTTTTTTTTTTTTTTTTTTTTTTTTTTTTTTTTTTTTTTTTTTTTTTTTCTGGGTGAGCTCAGAGGATGCGGCTGCGTTTTGTTCCTCTTTTTTGTCTTTTTTTCAATCAAAACTCATTATTATTTTTTTTTTTCTGTGATACCTTTTTGAGAAAATGTGTAGGAAGTTGTATCAATGGAATCAAATCCTTTCTGTAAAGAGTGTTTGGTTGATTTTTTTTTTCTGTATTAGATATCTTTTCTTGTTGTGTCTCACGATGTTACCTTCTCTATTGAGAATATGATATTGTTTTCCACTTGGCACTGTCCTACAGCCTTTGTTACAGGCCTTTGATGAGATTGCTATTCAAGTGCTGATATCATTGCTGAAAGGAGAACATGTGGCTAAAGCAGACATGGTATTCTAGTAACAGTAGTGCAACTAACAATACCAATAATATCAAGCGACAGTTAGAAATTGAAAAGATTTGGTAATTTATGGTTTTGCATTTTAAGCTATAGCAGCTAATGCAATAGCTTATATAAAAAATAAGACCATAAATTGAGAAATTGTACTTAAATTAGCTTTACTCAGTTCCGTCTGGCATCTCCTTTGATGGACCTGGAGCCTTCCAGGCAGACTACTTCACCTGTTACTTCCTGCCACCTCTGTTCTGTAAGGATCTTTCAGTACATTTGAGCCCCAATGGGGCTATGGCCCAGCTCACTGAGCCCAGTCACAAAGGCAGCCTCAGCCCCCTTCCCAGGACCATGCCACCAAACTCTGCCCACGGCATTCCATACCAAACTCCTCAGTGCCATATTCTGCCCATTCTACTCATCTGCGTTTCTTAGCCCCGAACATCTCATTCATTACTGTTTTATTGACATGTTAAATATTTGTTACTCTTTTTCATATCATATATTATTAATATTAAAATTAATTCTGGGCCTTGCTTTTTTTGCTCTGCTAATGTTGTATCTTAGGGAATTTTCTCTGTGTGTTTTAATAGAATGCACGCTCTGCCACTGTGGAATGTTCTTAAATGTTGCAAAGGTCAGCATTTGACAGTTGTTAATGAGTTTTTCTATCTATTTATCATGAATCTATTTGGCTTTTTAGTTACTGAGAGTTTGTTAAAATATTTGTATTTATTTAGGAAATAATTTGAAAATAAATTTTGGAAGAGTCAAATATCTTTTTAAGATGATCTAGGTGTTTTCCGGGTATTTTATATATTTGATGATATTAATTATCTTATAAATGTTGTCTAACTGGTGCATCTTTTTTTTTAATTATTTTATTTTATTTTATTTTTTTCTTGTTTCAGAACCTTTGTTTGTTTATTCACTCATTTTTATGGCCGGCTCAGCCCACCCCCATGGCAGGGCTGGCACAGCATGTGGTGCCGGGGATCAAACCGCGGTCCCTGAAGCCACCCAAGCTTTTCCAAGCAGGGGCTTTAGACCACTGAGCCATCCCACCGGGCCTGGTGCATCTTGTTTGTATTTCCTGATGAAGATTTTATATATACATATATATATATATATATATATATATATATATATACATATATATAATTTTTTTTGGTCTTTTTGAGACAGGGTTTGCTATGAAGTTCAGACTGGCCTTGAGCTCACTTTTGTAGCCTGGCTGATCCCAAACTCGCACCGATCTTCCTGCCTCATCCTCCCAAATGCTGGGACTACAGGAATGCACTACCATGCCTGGTGCTATAAAATATATTTTAAAATAACTCATTTATAATATACCTTTAGGCTTATTCTATCAGTAGTCATTAACAGATGGTAGGTCATTTTTTGTTATTTTTTCTCTTTATTTGCAATGCTCTTTATTTTAATTTGATATTAATCAAATCAAGAACTACCTTTGTTCTGATAAAAATATATTTTACATAATTTCAGAAATAACACAATAATTAAATCCTAGTTAGTAGAACAAGTTGAAAGCTTTGTCCTTTCAGAAAAAAAGCTAAAAACATTTATAACTTCCAAAATTTATTCTAAATAAAGGTTACAAAATAAGGCAAATGGTTCATGAGCTCTTTTCTGCATTAGCATCTATTATTTCCAAGATTCACTCCAGTGTTTTGAAATGGCACTTTACTCAAAATAAACAATTAGATGTAAATCAAAATTGTATTCTTTAAACTATTTAATGACATTACAATAATAACGCACTTTATAAAAAATTTTTTGTACTTAAAAGGAATGAATACTGCTGGCATTGTAGTTTTCAAGAGGTGTCCTTATACTTTCCTATTCATTTAATCTTTATAAATATCAGATTTGTTAGTAGGTATATTTGAGTTGCTAAATTGTATCAAGTTCTTTTACTTTCACACAATTTCAACAATTCAACATTTGTGTACTCGCCATAGATATATAAACCACTGAATATGTATAATAATGAGAAATTCAGCAGTGTGTAATTGAAATTTATAGGCTATATTACAAATTTCATCAGTAGCACAATTGTTTAATTTTTTTTTGACCTATTCCTCAAATGCAAGCAGGGAGCCACCACAAAAAGTGGTGTCCTGTCTGACATATAGAGTATAGTGAAAAAGAGATAGCAGCATTTTGGATAATTTGAAAATCTGATCAGTTTTTAATTAATTTATGTTAACTATATCCTCATGATATTGTATGTATTTTCTATTTTTGTATGAATTATACCACTGTGCTTTATTAATTATGTTAATTAATATTTTATATTTTATATCAATTAATGTTATTTATTTATTTTAAGTTTTATCCATTTTATTGAGAAAATAAAATAGCAATGAGACAATTTCAAAACAGGTTAGTAGGACAGTTATAATAATTAATACATTTCATATTGCTGTCTTTGTAGTGGTTATTGAGAGGATAAGATGCAGACATGATATCTTATGTAAACATTATTCAAATCTTTCTTCTCATTGAACTAAGAGCAAGTAGCTATACATATCCATCCTCACTATTTTAAATATGCATATGTACATTTTTCACTACAAAATGGTCCTTTATTTATATCTCCATTTTTGTTTTGTTTTGTCAGAGATGAGTATTTCTTTGCTATTAGAGAAGCTGTATTTGGAGAAGGGTTTAAACGACCTTTTCCTATTTGATGTCAGCTCAAATATTGTATGTACTTGAGTTCAGCAAAATAATAACCTAATATAGTCCAATATTTTGTAACTGTCGTGGGTTACCAGCAGAACTGGCAATTGTACAAAATTGTTGATTTTAGCCTTTTACAGCTCGGCATATTAATATATTTTTATTTTTTATACCTTATGGTTACACTTTTCTGCTGGATGGTTAAGAGCAAGATAAAGCAAGACCTCATGTAACTTTCTTATCTGAAAAATTCAGTCGAATCTCCTCAGGATTTACCTTGAAACCATGTACAGAACCTTGTAGATATTTTGTGAGTGCCGAACATATGGATGAATCCTGGCTATTGCTTACCAATATGCTCTCTGTGAAAGCCTGAACGTTTTCTCTCTAGGTGACTCTTCTTAGGTACACTATACATCGTTGATCCCTTTGCTCTGTGGCCCCATAGTCTCCTTGAACAAAAAATTTGGGACACCACAGAGTTACAAGGTACATCAATGAATTATATTTAGATTAATTGTATTAATCATATATTACCACCTTGAATGAATGAACGAATTATAGAAAGGTTTTTGTTTTGTTTTGTTTTGTTTTTTGTACCAGGATTGAACTCAGGACCCTACGTGTGCCAGGGAGGCACTTATTCTACTGAACTATCTTCCTGACCCTAGACAAGATCTTGTAATATAGTTCAGGTTGGCTTTGAATTTGCTATGTAGTCCAAAATGGCCTTGACCTAGCAATTCTCCTTCCATGTCAGTCTTCTGAATGCTGGAACTTCAGGCATAAACGTCTAAGCCTGTCTCTTTCAAGAATCTTAGAGCTAAGATAATTTACTGGTATTTCAAGTCAAGCTAATATTTATCCTACAATCTAAATGTTAGTCTTCTCCTAAAGTTCATATGTTGACATCCTAATCCATAAGGTAATATACTAGAATGTAGAACATATGGGAGGGATTCAACTCATTACAGTGGGCCCTAATGCAATGGAGTGAGTGGCCTTCTAAAAGGGACCATCGGGGGCTTATCAGACATTTTTACAATATGGGGAAACATTAGATAGTTGACCACCTGTGAACATGGAAATGACCCTCAGAACGCACTAATTCCTCTACTGCTTCTATTACAGTTTTCCCTGCTTCAAGAACAACAGAATAAATTTCTGTTGCTTATATACCCCCAAGTTTACAGTACATTTTTATGTCAACCTAAGAAAGTTTTGATACCTTTCAAAACAAACAAAATTAAAAGCATCATTATATGTGGGTATTTTTAGCTAAAATTAACAGTTAAATTTGTGCATCCAGACAGAAACACATTGCCTTATATAATGTAAATTGGCCTCATCCAACTAAATGAAGTCTGAAAGCAAACAATGAAACTGAATTTGTTGTGCAGAATGCAATTCCTTACCTTGGCAGCTTTTAAGTTAGAACTGAAATGTTGGCCGCCCTTGGCCTCTGTAGCCTGCCAGCCACACTGCAAATTTGAACTTACTGACCTATACTTACATACATACATAAATTTTTTATAATTATGTATCTATCAGTCTATCTCTATCTTTCTTTCTGACTATCAACATATAAATGTATAAGAGTCTCTTTCTCTAGAAAATTCTGATGAATATAGTGGGTTTATGGAACAGGAATTTATGTTAATATTCAACTGCTGCTTGAGTAAAACTATGTTTTAGTTCAACTGACCATCATTATTATTATTACTTTTTAAAATCTTTTTGAAACACATTCTTGCTATGCAGTTTAGACTGACCTTGAGCTCACTTTTGTAGCCCCGGCTGGTCTTGAACTCAACACCAATACTCCTGCCTCAGCCTCCCAAGTGCTGCGCCACCGTGCCCAGCTTCAACTTAACATTATTGACTTTCAGAAAGGATGAGATTTGTACTGTCAGAGGAAATATTTATTCTTAGGATCTTCCCAAAGAAATCACTATCTCCTTGACTCACTTCCGTATAAATGGCTTGACTAAATTGGTTTGTACTATTGTGATCAGAGAATAAGAAAATTTTTCAAACTAGGATTTAAGTGAGATTTTTTGTTTTGTTTTGTTTTCTATTGTTTTTCAATTTGGGGACCATTGAAGTTTTGCGGGTTCGTTCTCATTTCGCAAAGTGACCTGAGTTTAATGGTCTTGCTTATAGTACTTTTATTCATTGTCCATGTAACAGAGCTAAAGATGAGAATAATTTTTCTCACCTTAATTTCAAAAATTAGACTGTGTGTTTTGGAGCATTATATTATTTACTCATTCTTAGTATTTCAGAAATATACTCAAAGCCGAGTGTGGTGGCTCATGCCTGTAATCCCAGCACTCAGGAGGCTGAGGCAGGAGCATTGGTGCGAGGTTGAGACCAGCCTGGGCTACAAAATTGAGCTCAAGGCCAGCCTCAACTGTATAGCGAGACCCTGTCTCCAAAAAAGACAAAAAAAAAAAAAAAAGAAAAGAAAAGAAATATACTCAAATCCCTAGTATGTCTTAGTTTATGTCCAAGAATCATACGTTTTGAGCAAAGTCAAAAGTTACAAGCATGGAGATGGTTAAGGCGTGTGCAAGTTTTACCACCATTTCTGAAGATGAAGATATTCATAACAAATCAGATTTCCTTCTGATGTAAAAAGACTGAGAAATGCTCACAAAATCTGTAGTTCCTCTGACTGACTTGGCCTCTCTTCTTCCCTTTTTAAATTTTTTATTTATTTATTTATTTATTTATTTTTTGTTTCAGAACTTTTGTTTGTTTATTTATTTATTTTTATTTTTATGGCCGGCTCAGCCTGCCCTGAGGGCAGGACTGGCACAGCATGTGGTGCCGGGGATTGAACTGCCGTCCCTGCAGCCATCTAAGCTTTCCTAAGCAGGTGCTTTAGACCACTCAGCCATCCTGCCAGGTCCCCATCTTCTTCCCTTCTTGATGGAAACAGAAGACTTAAGCAATCCAAGTGTGCTATATTTTCATGAATGATGCAGTGCAAAATTTTATGAATTATTTTCCTGCCAGTTTGTATATTTATGGTCAATAATGGAAAACATGTCTTAATAAATTTTATCTTTTATTAAAACTTATATAATTAAGCCGGGTGTGGTGGCACACACCTGTAATCCCAGCACTCGGGAGGCTGAGGCAGGAGGATCGATGCAAGTTCAAGACCAGCCTGGGCTACAAAAGTGAGCTCAAGGCCAGCCAGAACTGCATAATGAGACCCTGTTTCAAAAAGTCCAAAAAAAATAAAACCTTATAAAATTAATTTCCTACAAATATGTAATAGGATAAAAATGTCTCTCAAGTCCAACACAAAACATTTAGGAGAGTGTTGCTCCCTGGTTGATGAAGTCTGTCTCTAGAGAGTGTAAGACCTTTAAGCATACTGTTCCCTAATATCAGAGAGCTGAACCAACTCTAGGTTCAAGGGCAAAAATCTTCAGAGCACCAATAAAGACTTTTGCTTTTTTGGAAAAGTCTAGAATCCATAACTGTAAATTTTAGCTTTCCAAATATAAAAGGCAGTGAGACAGTTTGGACTGAGTTATTTTTGAGAGGTTGCACTACAAATTATTTTTCTCTATGAAAACAAAACTTTATATTCTTGCACAGAAAAGAAAGTGTTGGCACATTCCAGTTCTCTGTATCATTAAACTGCATGTGTGATTCAGTAAGAAAGAAGGCTGAGTGTGTCTGCTCAATAAACTTTGTGTATGTTCCTGATAAAGGATTTGACCATCAGTTTAGAAAAAAAAGGAGTATTACAGATGAGGAAAACGGACATACTCAAAATTTATACAACTACTCAAAATTTCTTTTTTCTTATTTATTTTCTATTACTTTTAATAAGAAATAACAATGAGACGGTTTCAAGACATGTTAGTAGGACAGCCACAATAATTAATACAATATATATTATTGTCTTCATAGTAGTTGCTCAGAGTACAATATGCCGACATAACTTTTGTAAACACTATAGGTAGAGATATTTCTTCCGATTGAACTAAGAGAAAGTAGTTTTGTAATAGTCAAATATTCAGTAATAGTAATGGGTTATCAGTAGAACTGGCGATGTTGAAGCTGCTGACTTGAGTCTCTTACAGCTCAGTCTAATAATCTGGCTTTAGTTTTTATACCTTGTGGTTAAACTTTTATGCTGGCTGGTTAAGGCCAAGTTAAGGCAAGACCTATATAAGAAAACATAACTTTTGTTTTTGACAAGTTAATTACCTCAGTATTTACCTTGAAACCATGTACAGGGTTTTATAGAACTTTTGTCAGTGTCAACCGTCTGGATGAGTCACTACTCAAAATTTCATTGATGTACAATTTTAATTTTCCTCACTTTTCCACTGAAATTTTCTCTCAATAGAATTACTGTTTTCGATGAAAACTCTAGAGGCTCATTGTTAATATACATAGCCTCCATTTTCTCAAAGTAGACTTTGAGAAAGTTGCAGATGTCCCTATTTAAATGTTTAATCTCATACAGTTAGACTTGTCCCACTTGATAAAAGTATTAAGTCTCAGGCAATAATTTAAGTGTACTATGCCCTTTCATGCACAGAAGTCCAGTATTAATTTCGTTGTGGTGAATACTCCTTATTCACCTCTTGCTAGGTAGACCACGGCAGCAGAGGTTTCATGATCTGGCCTGCTAAGCTGGCCCTGCACCTGGGGAATTCTGAGAAAACAATTAAGACTGGACATGGTGGCACAGGCCTGTAATCCTAGCACTTGATAGGCGAAAACAGGAGGATCACTAAGAGTCTGATGTACACAGTGAGACCCTGGAGACCTGTACCAAATACAGGTAACTAAAATATTATAAAATAGAATAAAATAAAATAAAGGCTTTCAATTGCACTGAAGCCTTTTTCATAAAAAAAAAAAAAAGAACAAAGAAAGAACAAGGCTCAGAGAAAGGTTTTTGTTAAAAGCACTGCTGACCAAATTTGCATTTCCTAGGTATTTCTACATATTTCTTCTACAGTTGAGGGCCACTGAGGAATTTAAATTCATCTAAGTGTCACTTGCTTTGGATGTTTGTTTGTATTTACTTATTTAAATATTGGGGATCAAGCTCAGGAGGTTGTGCTTGCCAGGAGCTGTCTCCTTAGGCCCTGGCTGTTTGTATTCTGCTCTGGCACCTGACTCGGACATCTCCTTCCACTAAGTCCTGGGATCTCAGATGAAAATGCATTGTAGTCTTTGCATTGAATAATAAGAGATTATCTCAAAATAAGAAATCACCATTGAAGTAGATCTTTTCTTGAAAATAATTACATGGAAAATATTTGCCTATGAAATTTTCCAGATTAGAATTCTGAAAATGTGCTTAGTACTCATAAAGCTGAAGCAAATTGCAGTTCTCCAGGAGAAAGATGCTTTGGAAATATGAGATCCATTTTAGCATGAGATTAATTCCTATTACAAACCGCACTTGCTACAAGAAGTCTCACATATGTGAGACATATGGTAAAGCACATTAAACACATTTCATGTCAAACTCAACATCAGAGCATCTATGTCGGCAAAATTCCATGGAAATAATGAATGTGGGAAACCTCACTAAGAAATCATCCCTTGAAACATCAGAGGATTCATTTTGGAGGTAAATGTAAGGAATACTGTAAAAATGGGCAAGATCTCTATCCAAAGATGCAACTTTTTCAACATGATAGAGTCCATACTGGAGGCAAACCCCAGGGATGCAGTAGATCTAGAAAAGTCTGCATTGTTAAATAGTTTCCTCATTAAAAACCATAGGATCAGAAATAAATTTTGTTTTCATGAAATTACTTCACTCACTTTTTAAAAAAAATAAGAATCTAACGAATATGTTCACTAGGATGTACAGAGATCTTCAAAACGTTTTTTTTTTATTTATTTAAAAATATTTATCTGAGGGGGCCAGGGAGATAGCTCCGTGGCACAAGTGCCTGCCTGGCAAGTGCAAGGTCGTGAGTTTGAACCCTGGTCCCACAAAAAAAATAAATAAATAAAAGAAATAAAAAAATAAATAAAAAATATTTATCTGATAGAGGATCTTGCTACATAGCTTAGACTCATAGTGATCCTCATGTCTTAGCCTCCTCAGCAGCAGGATTACAGGTGTACACCAGCAAGGCACAGGGCAGGCACAGTCAGGCAGTACCAGGGGTCAAACCTGGGTCATTGCTCTTGCCAGGCAGGTGCTTAGACCACTGAGCAAGCTATTGCCCTGGCCTGTGAAACTCATTATCTGAGGATTAAATTCTATTCTGGGAAGATGCTAGTGTAGCTGCTATCTTATCTCCACAACAGGTTGAACATTCAAAGCTCAAGCACCCTTTCTTAATTTTGTATCATTAACGTTAAGGCAGAAAAAAAAAAAAAGAAATTAATTCTTGCCATGTATTTACATCTAGTAGTCTGACTGTGTTGAACTCATGAACAATAGAAGCATCACTACTGTATCTCAAAATTCTATAAAAATTATTATAAGATATTTTTGGTTTTTCTTGTTTTTCAGGGATGTCTCAAGTTTTTCCATAATCAGCAGTGATAGCACAGCTGGGTTTGGTGAATCAGCTCAAGGTCATAATTTACAAGAGAAAAAGTGATTTGGTTAAATGCATCGATTCTGTCTCATTATAGGTAGTATTCATGCTGGATTTACCAAACTATAATCTCTGGAAACATGGCATTGGCACAAAACTTGTATTCTACAAGTGACCTTGGTGAAAATAAGGCAAATGGTTGGTGAAAGTCCCTTAGGGTTTTACATATTGCTTGAAGTTCCACAAGTATTTGTGGATATTGTGACCCTGGCTACTTAAAGAAATCCAGTGAAACCTGTTATAACACTTTGCACCCATGATTCAGAGTGCCTTAAACAGTTAGACAAACCAGTAAAGAATTAAAAGTAAAAATTCACCCTTCAGTAGAGCCTCAAAGCAAATTGATACTGAAGTCAAGTATGTGAAGTATGCGCTGTGGAATTTCCAACTCAGAATTCTGAAGATAACATGTTTGGTTAATACCCCTTTGCTTCTGATTTTTATAATTTAAAAAATTCATAATAAAATCACTTTGAGAGTAAAATAAATGTTCAATGAGTTTTGTACTTTTTTTAGGTGTAATAATGTAACATAAAAATTTTCCCAAACATAGCCTCAGAGCATGAAACCTAACATCTCCCTTTGCAGTTCTTAATACTAGCCCCCTTCTTGAAGTCCTGTCTTCACACCTTGGTGAGGAAGGAGCCTGTCTCTCCCCTGCTTGTCTACATGCTCGCATTCTTTCCAACAAACTGCCAGCAGAGGTTTCCCTGAGTGACTGCATGCAGCTCTCTTCCTCCTTGGTAGTCTGCTGCCCATGTGATCATATTCTGTACAATGTGCCTCTCTCATACACATCTTTTCATGTAAGAGTTCTCTAAAAAAGTATTCGGGTCCTGTAGAGCAGAAAGGATACCCTGTTACAATTCTTCTGTATTTTTCCCAGTTGACAGCATGTTTTTGTCCTACTTGTTCAATCAAATTAAGTATATACTCCTCATTTTACTTGCTTTCATAGCTGTACTCACTAAATACATTACAATAGTGTTTTAACTTAGTCACTTTACTAACTCACCAAGATAAAAATGTATTGATATATTAGTTGAAATATCATTAATATTATTAAGTAATCAGACACACTCTTCAATATAATGGGCCCTTATCTCAGTTACTCAAGTCTTGTTGCTGGGACAAATACCCAGTACTGAAGGAAAGGGTTACTAAGCTCAGTTATTGGAGGTTTCAGTCCATACTTGGATGGCTCCAAGGGAGACTGACATATGGCAGAGAATAGCAGTTCATGGTGGCAACAATGGCCATGGAAAGGCACTCTGTCTCTCTGTCTCTCTTACATTGCATTCAGGGTATCAGCCCCAGGTTGGGGGGTAGCACCCACACTGATGATCCCAGCATTTCTAAGATCTACAATCCCAGTGTTATCAATGATAATCCTAGTAGATCATGAGTTAATCTCAAACTCCTAAAGTCCCCACCCCATGACTCCTTCAGGCTTTGGCAGACAATTACACACAAACCATAACAACACTTATTCACACAAGTCTCAAAAATCACAGTGAAAGAGATCATTAATCACCTTGGATAATATATATGATCATTATCTTTTTTATATTCATAGCCTTAGTACTGGGGAAAGGTTGGTGGACTGGTACAGCTAGGATGTAAGTAACCCTCAGAAAAACAGACTGTCTAGTAGATCTCAGTGAGTAGGTGGTCTCATTCATATTCAAGTTTTATAAAATTATTTGGACATATTTAGATAAGCCAGACATGTAAGTATGACTTGCTGTGTTATTTAATAGCAGCACTGAACTACTGATATAAGATGTGAATGATGTTCTAGTTGATGAATGATTAACAACCTGATATTGGCCTTTGTAGCTCTTGATATTTATTTTATCTACTATATAAACAAGAGCTTGCTTTCCCTTCTCTGCTAGTAATTATGGAGAATCAGATGTTTACGAATGGCCAATAAAGGTCTTTATTTCAAAGTCGTATATCATCAAAGCTGTATGAAGGTTATCTGTCACAAACACAATTTCCTGCACTTTTTAAAAAATGAAGTGAAGGAATAAAATAGGGACAGCATCTAATACAAGAAATGTGTGTTTCCCGTAGCAAGAAAGCACATATCTGTTTACATAGCCTTCGTATGTAAGATCTTGCCAAAAGATTGGATTCTCCAATCTAAAGAAACGGGAGAGCTCCACTGATGGTTTCCTGAAATGCAATACCAACGATGTGTGCCAGTGAGTTGACGTTGAAGCAAGACCTGAGTCTAGGCAGGGCCGCGGAAGTTCGGAACAGAGGAAATTCAATAGAAATGCATTCTGACAAGTAATTACTTTTTATGGTATTTTAAGTTAGGAATAACATTGGAAGGAATGCAGAACTAATTAAGGATTGCATTTTGAGTTTTTCCCTCCCCACGCAAGTAAGAAGAATATGACTACAAGGCAGATAAAGTAAGTACAGACAAGTGTTTAGAAGTGGGAATAGGAGAAAGGTCCCTAATAGAACAACTGCTGAAAAAATAAAAGCTGGTGGAATTCAAGCCCCTAACCTCAAAAAGTCTGAGTATGGTATTGGAAAACAAATGATATGAACACCATCCTTTAATCAAATGGAAAATCGAGTGGTGTGGTACAGTGCGCATCGCTGCATGTGGGAGGTTGGTGCCTCCTTAACCATCTAGCCCCACTGCCATGCCAAAACATCCCTGGCTGTGCCTGCCCAGACCTTGAACAGCTGAGCACTTAGCTAAAGCAGAAGAATTCTGCATATCTCTTTATGAAATCCTTATTAATCTAACTTCAAATATTCTCCCTTTTAGCTCATCTTTTAGAGTTGACCAAGGATGAGAGAGTGCCTTGATAAGGCAAATAATAGTGAAACCCTTTAAATGTTAGGTAATGAATCAACTTAATAGGCGACAACTATCTGAAGACCAAAATCTTTCATTAAACTTCATAAATATCATCCTTGGTTGGTAACTAATTTACAAATCTAGATTTTAATTAAAAGGAATTTAAAAATCCTTTTATTATGCTTAGTTGTGATATTTCACATAGTAGTGAGCTTTGAAACATAAAATTGACTGATATAAATCTCATCCAGTCAGAAACAGGGGTATCTTTAAGAAGCAAAAGAGCCTTTTGCTGTGATTCCCATCTAGATCTGAGAACAACTAAATCTGGAATCCTAGAAAATGTTCTTTTATTCAATTAACCTGAAGCTCACCTAGTTCCTGGAGCTACACCCAGGAAAGGCTACACCAAGGAAAGGTACATGGTAAATCTCAGCATCACTGCTGAGTGTGAGAGGCCATGGAGCTGTCAGTAAGGCGTTTCTGAAGGTCAAGACCATAATAAAGGGAGAGAGCAAGAAATGCACTAGCAAGCTCAGAGGACTACCCCCCATCCCCTTTACCTACCTTCACACAGGGAGAGACTGTTAAACTCTGACCAACAAAGGAGTTTATAGACACCAGGCATTTTACACTCTGGAAATCCTATTTCCAAATCTTGGAACACATTCAAAAATGTGGAGATGAAGTTCCCACGGTGCCAGCTGAGTAGGCAGATTTCTGAACGAATAGCAAGCTAATCCTCCTTTCACTTTTTTGTCAACTTTTCTGTCTCTATGGAACTCAGGCTACTAAAGCCCTCCAGTTAAAGGCCTCTAGAACTCTAGTAATGTGCAACTTGGACCTAAAATGTGTCTCCCTAATTTCCATGAAGAGGCAAGACCTCTTGGAATTATAGGAATTCTTATGGTAAGGAAACTCTCTTTCTAGTTTACTTGAAGTCACTGAGGCAATAGAGCTGCCAACTATGACTCCAAAGCCTCATGAAGTCATGGGGCGGAAACTTCTAGAGTCTAAGAGTAAATCATGATATACTAAAATTATGTGTGATCCACTGTGATGATAGGTCTTAGTAGTTCTGGGATTATGGATGTGAGTGCCACACCCTACCTGGGGCTGATAGCCTGAGTCTCTCTCTGTTGCCATCATTGCTGTTCCACTATGAACTGCTGCTCTCTGTCATGTGTCAGTCTGCCTTGGAGCCATCCAAGTATGGACTGAAACCTCCAGTAACTGAGCTAAATAAGCCTTTCCTTCCTTCATTTGAGTGTTGGGTTTTTGTTTCAGCAGTGAGAGAAGAATAACTGAGACACCACATAAAGGCCAAACGGATGGGAGTTCCCAGGAATTGTTTATCAGAGAACTATTGTCCCTGCACCCCAAGAATCTGTACGGTTGATCAAAGCAGAGCTTGGCTTTGTTTTTATGAGAATGCTCATAGGGAAGCATAGGGAAACTTCAGCATAAAGTTTGTAGTGCACAAGCTATCAAACCCCTTTCTTAGGAAGAGCAATGAGCCATGAGCCACCAGCTGAGCCATGGAACACAGAAGGGTGGTGAGAAATGGAGGTGGAGGTATTCTGCATCAGACGATGGTCACATTTGGCTACAAATATCTAAAGAACATTTAAACAGTAATGGCCGTGAGATAACAGGACATGTGCTCTGCAGCTCAGGAGAGCAATTTGGTCTGGGATTTATATCTTAGGGCCACTGATAAGAGATGGAAATTCAACACATTCATGCCATGCATTTGGCTGATGTGTTTGGGTGATGTTATCCATAAAACTCATGGGAACAAGAGTGATACTAGGAAGACTGAGTAAACCTGACATTTAAAGGATAAATACAGGAAGAGAAATATGGGATCAAACATAAACAGAAAGTGAATAGTTGTAGAACTTTTTTTTTTAAAGTCACAATATATAGGCTTTACAGTTTCAGTAAAAAATAAGTACTGCAATACGCATTTCACATTAAGGCATCCTTGATTCTGAGACCAGAGTTAGTAAAATGATATAGGTGGAAAAGCTGCATTCCTAGGATTTGGAAGTGTGAATACATTGTAGTGCTCATCTGAGAAAGTAACAAAAACGTGAATGCTCAGCTAGGTGATAAAACATTTAAAGATGAAGGTTCAGTTATACATAATTGCAATGGCTTTCTCCAGTAGGTTACAGCTAGAAAAAAGACCTTGAGTTTTGGCAAAGAAGAGAAAAGGCTTGATTGTTTTTACTGGATTTTAAGAGTAGAAACATTATTTCTCTCTTACATTCTTCTTGTAGGCAAGATGTGAAGAGGTTTTTCCAATTGTTAAACAAACATACTTCATTATCTCTTGCTTTTCTTTAGAAAATGCACAGCACAATAAACAAATGGCTGAGGAACAGATACTTTAATCAGGTACTTTACTTTTAGTGCATTCAAGTTTATAGTGGGAGCATAAATCCTTTCCATCTTCTCCATATTCCTCTGACTAGCTTCTGCTTTTCATTATCACACAGGCTTTTTATGGCCTCTGAATTTACATTTTACAGATGCTTGGATTTATGGTAGCTCTTCCATTTGACAGGTCACTATAAGATGTGATATGTCAGCTATTGATTTTATGAGAACATATGTTTGTCTGGTTAATTTTCTCCAAAAGATAATGTCTAATCTCAGCTTGAGGTCAAGGTCACCCAAATTTTGTGTATTTTGAATATTAAGCCATTTTTATCTTAAGATATTAAAGATGAAGAAGTTAAAAAGAAACATTCAGGACTTTCTGTGCATGAGAATAGCCACAATGGAGCTATAAGCATGTGAGGCAGCATTGCAGGGGCAGTGGTAGGAGTCAGCCGGAAGCAATAAGAGCTAAAGTAGAATCCAGAGGGAAACATCACAGAAAGCTAAGTATTCTCAGGAAACTTCATCTGTGCACCGATGCTGCTGTACTACTTTGATCTAGTGATTTTAAAATGTTGTCTTTTCACTTATTCATTCTGCCATGGATCCATATCCCTAGTTCCTTATTTATTCTATTTTTACAATGCATTCTCATTTAGTGCTCCTAACTGATCTCAAACTTGCAGTTCTCATATGTGGGCCTCCCCAGTAGCTAAGATTGAAGGTGTGCACTACCATTCCAAGTTAACCCCATGAAGATGGACTATAGTTACATCTTCCATGGTACCAGTCACCTGAACTTTTTAGATATAAATTCAGACTATCGCTCTCAGCAGTGAAGTGATTAATGTCATTTGTTGCATTGACTGCCTGAGTCTCACATTAGCTCTAAAACACATGGTTAAGTTGCCAAAGCTTCCTGAACTGCAATAGCTTCAGATATTATGTAAGAGATCTATTTAGTGACTTGAAAAATCATGTGATAATGTCTGCAAAATGTCTAGCAGTTAGAAGTTATATAGCAAGAACTGAATATTATAACGTACCTCAAATAGACAAGATACAGCTAATTACAAAAATATAGCAGTTCTTAAATCTGAGTAAACGGACAAGCAATACAGTAGATACTATGCAAAGTCAAATGAACCAGGTCCTCTCTTTCAAGAAGACTTATTGTTTAGTGGGCTAGAAACAGCACACACAAGCATGCCCTTCTGTGTAAGCTGAGCAGAGGTTGAGGTATGCATAGCAGGTTGTAGGTAAAGAGAGCACATGAGACTCACCCTAGGGACTCAGAGAAGCTGAACAGTGAGAGATGGTCTCTGGAACCAGCAAGGCGCATTTAGGTAGGGTCTGCGAAGGCATTCAGACTAAAAAAGCAAATGAGTAATGGCGAGTGTTTGCAAATCAGAAACTACAAAAACTAGTTCCTGCTGATGAGTGGTCTGAAACTCCGGATGTGTTGCAAAATCATTTTCCCATATAAGCTGATCGTGGCAGTTCCATGTTAGGTCATTTGGACTTCACTTGGTGTACAGTGGAGAGTTCCTGATATAACTAAACGGAAGCACAATATGGACTGAGGGTGTTAAATCTTTAAAAATTTCCCTTGAAAACCATGAAGAAAATTAATAACAGAATTTTTAAAATGTATTTAGTACAGGGTTACAGGGTCTCACCACACAGATCAGGCTTGTAGTGATCCTACTGTTTTCAGCCTCCCAAGCACTGAGATTACAGGTGTGCTCCACTACAGCCAGTGTGAACGTGCCCCCGGGGCAAGGCCAATACTGCATGCCCAAGAACAAACCCCATTCCTTGTGCTAAGCAGAAACAATAAAATTTAAGCAAGGTTTGTGTGGCAGTGAGAGAAATAGTTTAGATGAATAGAGAAACTGAGATGGAGGAAGACCAGTATTAGAATAACTTGTCCTGTAACTTAGGCATTAAGGAAGCAGAGCTGCAAAATCTGCGTGTAAGGGCACTGAAACTGCTACAAAATACAATCTCAATTAAAATATTAGTAGTATACCTCACAGAGCTAAAGAAAACTTTGCACAAGCTCATCTTGAACTAGAAGAGACCAGGAATATCAAAAGCAATCATGCAAAATGAAGGAAAGGCAGGTGGTTTCACAGTCCCTGTCCTAAATTTATACTATGAAGCAACTGCGATAAAACCAGCACAGTAGTAACGTAAAGACAGATCTGAGGATCAAGGGAACATTCAGGTGCCTGCACCACTGAGCTTCGTTCCTCGCCCTCATTTCCAGCTCTCATGCACGGGTTGTCTTTTGTGTTCTCAATGCTAGTTGTATTTAGTAGATGCCCGATAAACTTTAGCTCTAGAGTGAAGAAAGGGCAGAATCTTCTGTTGGTCTGAGTATGAGACTTTATTAAATAGGTTTATTTGTAGAATTAGCATCACATTCAATGTGTTTAATATATAATGAGGAAAGAACAGTAATTTAATATAGTTATAAAGGAGAAATATCACCAAGGGGGTAAAAAACTGTTAATGATGAGAAATTGTTCTTGGAACTAAGGTCTTTGAAATTACAATAGATAAACTTACATCTCATCATCAAATTAGTTTCCCAGTGTACTTGAAATGCTTACGGCTATAGCACTAATTAACTTTGGGCCTTTCTTTGTATGGAGACAGCTTAGTTAATTGAATCAATAATGCTGTATATTAATTATTGCTCAGGTTTAAATAATTTAAGGATTACTTATCCTTCCTTTGAAGCTTTATTTATAGTATGGGCTAAGGACTAGTTAACTGCAGATTGTACATAAGCTACTGATGATCCTCCTCCTTCCTGTTGATTGTTATCAGCAGTCATCTGTGTGATAAGATTCAATTTGGCTTCATGTTAGCAAAGCCACTGGCAGAAAAATCGGCACTTTTTGCTATAGGATATTCTTAAAACTCACACATGTATGTAGTGATCATGTGTGTAATACCACAAGTACATTTGGATCTGCTCTTATTGGCACCATGGTCTGAGGGTCCCTCAAAGCCCATTTGTTAAAGTGTCAGGCCACAGGGTTGCAGTATTTGATGTGTGGAATGTTTAATCACTCAGTACAAGTGGCAGGTTCTTGTGTCACTGGGACTGTGCTCTCTGAAAGGATCAGTTTCTCATGTAGTCCCCTCAACAGTTCTTGCAAGAGTGATATCAAAGGGACAAGCATGGCTTCACCCCGTGTTTCTTTTTTGTCCTAATTTGAGATGTAATATTTTCCTTTTCACATCCATAGCTATAGCTATCTAGTCACACTAAGCCATTTTGACTCTCAGCATACAGACTGAGAAATCACATTAGCCATGTAATATTAGAAATCATACTAGCCAAATAAATCTGAAAACTGTGCCAAGTACTTGTGCGGGGTTTTTTTTGTTGTTGTTGTTGTTGTTTTTTTTTTTTTTTTTTTTTTTTTTTTTTTTTTTTTTTTTTTTTTTTTTTTTTTTTTTTTTTTTTTTTTTTTTTTTTTTTTTTTTTTTTTTTTTTTTTTTTTTTTTTTTTTTTGTCTTTTTGAGACAGGGTCTCTCTATGCAGTTCAGGCTGGCCTTGAGCTCACTTTTGTAGCCCAGGCTGGTCTCGAACTCACACCTATCCTCCTGCCTCAGCCTCCCAAGGGCTGGGATTACAGGCGTGCGTCACCACGCCCGGCATTCAAGTACTTGTTTCTAATGAAGAAAAGTTGACTAGTGCAGTCTCTAAATCAAAAAGTACTTCAATTTGGTCTAGCAGTTCCTTGAAATAAGCTTCCCTCGCAAAGCAATAATAGTGTAAGATAAACTATTTATCCGAATTCTTAAGTTCAAGCAATCCACTAGTATGATTTGATCTCAAGGGTCTGTCACTTCTATAGAAACATATTTTTGTCTTCAAATACTATATTTTCTGTGTGTTGACTTGAATTAATGTATCAGTGTGTTTCAAAGGCATAACTAAGCTAGCTAGCATAACATTTTCCACATGCTTTCATATTTATTAATTGTTAATTACTAATTGAATGTCTATTACAGTGTGAACATGGGTTATTTTTAAGAGAAGTCAATGCAACCGATGCCTCAAACCATTTGTATTCTTGAGAACGAATAAACAGTGTTCATTCTACCAAACATAGATACAAATGCTGGAAAAAAGGGAAAAATTTATCTGGGTGTAGCTGTTGACAACAGATACAAAGTTGGTAAACAGACTTCATGACTTATTACCAGGGTGAATTCTGGAGGTCTGCCAATCTAATGTTCAATAATGGAGCATAGCTAGTTAAGATGAAAGGACTCTCATAATAGGTTCAGCCACCACAGCTCTTAAAAACATTAATGAAAATTAACCTTAGATCTCATAATAATTCATCCTGATTTGTTAATTACATTGTACTCTTAAATATATCATTGCATAATTAAGGACGTAGGAACATTTGGGCAGGTGACTGGGCTTTTTGGAAGTAATTGGCTCTTAAACTAGTAACGAATACACTCAAAAAACAAAAAAAAAAAAAGGGAGATGATTATTTCTGGATGGGCCGAGAGCTTTGCAGAGAAGTCATAATCCAAATGCCAGTTTTTATTAACGTTCTGTTTGATCACTGGGATGTCTAAGAGTGAACTAAAGAGGGGATGTTTTGATGTTCTTCCTTGTCTTCTAACACTGTCAAACCTTGCTGGATTGCCTGCCCTATTATCACCTTCTAATAAGAAAGGAAGCGAATATCAGAGCTAATAATGGGAGCATACTGCTTACATTATCTTAGATGAAATGTGTTCTTCCCTGAAACACTGTGGGCTGCAGCTGCTTCCCAGATGAACCCTAATTCCACATAAACAGGTAGGCTTTACTGATAGACCATCCTGTTTATAACATGCCACTTAATTGCTCTGCAGATAGAAGCCAGGTCTGGTCTATACATCTTCAAACTGCAATGGTACCAAGAGAGAATTATAATAATATCCAACATAATAGTTATCCAAAGACAGATAATGTCATGTAAAGAATATTTAGTAGCTACATTATGATTATGTTAGTGTAGTGAGACATTATATTGCTAGAAGCAATTACAGCTTGCAATACATAAGAACAGAGACTTTAAATGAATTGAGTAAGCTGAAGTGTCTGCCTGTATCTGTATGTGGAGGAGGATCAATGCATGTTTCTCAGGGAGAGGTGAAGGGTAGAGCCTAGCTTAACACATACAAAAGGTAGCATTTTTTTATGTGTAGTACTTTGACTTTTCAATGCTAAAAAGCATTATAAAGAAGCAACAAAAAATCAAAATTCATTTTAGGAGGGGATTGTGCAATGATTTTTCTTTCATAAGAATTCTTCAATAATAAAGACTAAAAAGAAAGAGTAAGAAACAAGAAAATTTTTACAAAAGGCTAGCGCTGCAAACTTCAATCATGGTCAGGGAGTTGTTTGTGAAAATGAAGTTACAGACATCGTGTTCTGCTGTTCTGTGACCTAGAGAATGAAGGTGTGGAGACACGATAAGGTCAGGGGCAGAACTTACAATGTCTGCCATTTCCTCTTCCCAGGAAGTAATGGAGAAATAATAAAGATTTTCCAAAGAATATCTTCCACTTTTGCTGTAGTAAAAATATCTGATAAGTTCTCCCAGCAGAGTTTTATGTTATTATTATCACTGTTATTATATTTGACCTACTCCCTAAATGCCAAGAACTACACACACATCTGGTAGGCGTCACTGTTTCCAGACCCTGGGCTCTATACTCACCAAAACCTTCTTCAGTGTTCAGTGTAAGAGACAGTGATTTGCCCTACCCCAAATCTGCCAACCCTGAGTGAACCTTCAAAACAGATCCAGGTTTGTTGCTCAGACAGAGCCTGGGCAAGTGGTGGTATTAATAAAGGATTTAGATAATTAAGTAGCCAAATTAAACACACATAAAATATGGATGGTGATGAAGGCCTAGAGAATTCAAAGTGAGCTAAGCAACTGCAGGGAAAATTTTCTCCTAGAAGCCAATTAGCTACCTCATCAACACAACTATATGTGCCTTAGCTCCATGAAAGGTCCCGAATGCGGACAAGTCTTTTTGATTTGGAGCTGGATTCTAGTTTCCTTTTGTAGGCTCACATAATGCTTTATGCCTTCATTCTTAAACTAGCCATGAATGTTGTGTTCTCAATTCTGTTACTTCACTTTTTCATTTATTGTTATTTTAGAATTTCCAAATTTGGTGCACATTAGAATCCATTTATGGAGTTGATTTGCTGTTTTCTTGCAAAGTACAATGTTTTATTTCCTCTAAATTACAGTACAGGAAGTTAGAGTTTAGTTTTCAAAAATTAACAAATATCACTTCTTAAGCATAAAATTTCATCAGTGTAAGTTATAATATGGATATTTGCTATGGTTTATGTGTAGTTTTCCCCCCAAAGCCTCATGCAGTCGTGGGGCAGGGACTCCTATAGATTGAGACTTGACTCATGAGTCAGTGGGGTTATGTGTTTTAGTATTGATCTACAGTTTGAGACTTGACCCATGATCCCTGGGATTATGTGTTTTAAGTACTTCTGGGATTATGGGTGTAGCCAAAGGTGGATAGGCTGAGTTGGAGAGCCTGAATATAATATAAAGAGAAACCGAGAGACAGAATAGCGCTGTTGCTCTGCTGTTCTGTTTGGTTGACTGCCTCTGTCATGATTTTGTTGTGTTCTGCCACCATGAACTGGATGCTCTCTGCTGAGGTCCACTCAGCCTTGGGCCAGCAGAATATGGACTGAAACTTTCAGGAACTGTGAGCTAAATAAAACTTTCCTTTCTTCGTGTTGAGTGTCGCTTATTTGTCCCAGCAATGAGCAAAAAGTAACTGACACAGTATTATAGCACTAAATCCAGTTTAACCCAACATCAGAGTGCACAGTGTCAATAAACATTTCTAAGCTGATATCTGACAATGCGCAGTGTGTGTTAGTCCACTGAACATGTGGGAACACTCAACAACTTTGGGCCCCCCTGCTTTTAAATTGCTGGCTTCACCTCCAATCAGCTGTGTATCTGTGGACGTCGTATCTCACATCTCTCTGCCTTACGTACCCCAGTAGTAAATTGCGTATCTATTTTGATCTAATAGTTTTATTAATGTATTAAATGAGGCATGGACAATAGTCAGTGCTCAGCATAGAGTAATCTTCTGTGACCAATAATCTGTCAAAGTTCTTAAAATCAAGACAATTTAACAAGTCAGTAATGGTACCAGAATATATACTTCCAGAGCATAAGAATATCACAAGTCCAAGATTTAAGAAACAGAGGAAGACACTGGCATTGCACTTCTGAGCAGATGCTTCCTGCAAGCATCCAGCAAGAAGCCCAGCATCCCCCAGGCTCCTGAGCACTGAGCAACCTCTGCATCCAGTCCGAGTGATCTCTGAGGACAGCTTAAGACGGCATGAAGGTCATCACTTGAAAGTTCAGCATTTATGTAAAGTTAAATTTTTCATAACCTCAAGCAGTATCTTCAAAGTCACCAAATGTAATGTTTCTTCACTTTTCCACTTAAATTCTTTTCGAAAGCTTTCAAATTCTTCATGTAGACTAAAAAGGGTTAAGGCATAATATCTCTCTCTCTTTTTTTTGTTTTCTGTTTTGGGGTTTTTCTTTTTGAGACAGGTCCCATGACTTAGCTCAGCCTACTTCTGAACTTACTCTATAACTCAGGCTCGCCTCAAACTTGTTGTGTTTCTCCTACCTCAGCCTCCCAAGTGCTGAGATTAAGTTCATGCACCTCTACACCTGGCACGGCATGGTGTTTTTTAGTGTTATGATTATTGTCAATAAATCAAAGAACATATTTAAAGATGTGAAATGTATGAGCAGCCACAATTAATGTGGGAAATTTAAGGAGGTGACTGTTGTGGAAATGTATTGGGTGATATGGTAAAATACAGAAAAGAAAGATTGGAAAGGTTTCCAGGATCCAAATGGTAAAGGTTTTTGTGTGATTTAATGAACAGTTTTCTTGCTAACAATGTTATTTCATACCATGCATATTTGTATATTTGTGTTTTTTTGTATTTTGACCTAGAGAAAGAGGTAGACATATTTTTGGAAGCTAGCATCTCATACTCTACTGATGAACCACTGATCCTAATAAGGCAAATATCCAACACTGAAGGAATGATATCCTTAACTCTAACTCCTATACAATAAGATTCCTGTTGATTTAATTAATTATAGCTGTAAGATTGTTCCTCGTGATACACATGAGAATGGGAAACAGATAATCATATAGTAGTGTTTATACTGATATAATACTGGAAACTTTATGGCTGGACCACAAGTAAAAACAGTTCCGTTAAGAAAAGCCCTGCCCTTGCCTCCCTCGCTCCTTCCTGTTTCATCATACCTGTGCCACAGATTTCCAGAAGGAATTCCTTTTACCTTCCCATACATCCTTTCACTGAGGACCATGCATTGGGACACAAAGAAAGAAATTCTTTTTGTTTTCTTTATATTTTATTTTAGTTAGTTAGCGTCTTGTATCTTTACCAAGCTTCATTAATGACCATCTGGAGTCCAGTTAAGAAAATGTTGAAAAAAAGTAAATTGGGGAATTCTCCTTTTAGGTCTATCTCCAGTTACCAGTGAGATTGTTCTTGGGTATCTAGATATTTTTCACTTTTTCTCCTTGACTCAGACTCATTTCAGTGTGAAAACTCAAATATTATACCTGTTTCAAATGTAAAAATAGCAATATATCACACATGCTTTTTTGTATGTGTCCTCAGGACTCCAGTCGACCTACAGAGAATAAGCATTTGCTAGTGTGATAGCCATACTAACGTAATTCATTTTCTTGGTCTTTCTCCTGGTTCCTGCTAGAATGGAAGATCTTTGCAGGTAAGCTCCAGTTTCAAAAACCTCAGTATCTGAAAAAATACAGCAGAACATAATTGCATAAGCACCAAGGGTTGAGAAATATTTAGTGGTTTGTCAGCGTGTTTTATCAACCTTGTGCTAAAATACAGTGTCTTCCCTTACCTACTGTTGCAGTGTTTTCAAAAAGCACAAATTTTGTGTGGATTTAAAACAAATCACATGAATAAAGCTTGCATTAGTATGATTATGATTAAATGCTGCACATTTTGTTTTCCAGATGGACTTTTTAAATAACATTTTATTCAATTATAAAACCCTTAAAGGACTATCCTAGAATACTATAAGTTGATGTAGTGTCACAGAGAATACACAACTTTTCAAAGATCATATTTAGAAATATCTCCTATTATTTGCCTTTCAAGACTCAGCAACAGAATGGATTCAAAAGCTTAGATTGGTATAAGATGAAATCATAACTTACAGACTTTTGTGAGTCTCACTTATTTGGTTTCATACTAAAGTTATGAGACCGAATCATTATCAATGGACCCAGACTTGACTTTAAGATTGTATATCTCTGATTCCCTTTCAATATGGGAGTCAGTAGAAAGTAACATTGAAATTTATATAAAATTAGAATCCGAGCCGGGCGTGGTGGCTCACGCCTGTAATCCCAGCACTTGGGAGGCTGAGGCAGGAGGATCGTTGTGAGTTCGAGACCAGCCTGGGCTACAAAAGTGAGCTCAAAGCCAGCCTGAGCTGCACAGTGAGACCCTGTCTCAAAAAAAGACAAAAAAAAAAAAAAAATTAGAATCCACATACCAACTTTATAACAACTTATTATATACATATACTGTTCATATATATGGATATACCAATAATATAGGAAAGAATTTGAACATACACTGAATTAATGATTTGTATAGATCTACCTTTTCTTCCTTTATAAAAAAAATCTAAATCTTAATTTTTCTTGTTTTATCTTATTTTTCCCAGGGTAAAATAACTTTCTGGAAGTGCAAATGGGGATGACAGCGTATATGGCACTCACAAGGTAAAAATTTCTACCCTGAGGCAAAAAATGCAGACAAACAAAACACACTTTACATATGAGATTTCAATAATGGAGCAGTAAAGGCACGCTGGTTTGGCTTTCAGGAATGTTGCAATGAACTTAATTCAGGGTCAAAATGTGCCCATGCTGGATAGGATATCCCTTACCATTCCGGAGTAGAATGATTAGGAAAGAACAGATAAGGCATTCATTAAGATGAACATTAGGACAAAAATAAATAAACTAGAGGAACAATCATGTACAGAGCAAAGTAATACCATTTACACAGAAAATTTGCAAGTGTGTGGTTATGATTAAATGAAGAAATAGAGTGGTATTTTAAGAAAAGTGATACCAGAAAGACATCGCTTCCCATGCAAACTCCAAAGATGTATAACGGGATTCTCAGGTAAATGTTAAGTTTGTGTTTAAACGCTGTAACTTAATGTAAAAACATATGTTTTATGTTGTGCACTTGGAAGAAATAATAGTTCTTTTTATAACTTTTACATATGACTCAATAATTGAATATTCAAAATTAAAGCAAAGAAATATTGCTGCTTTCTCTTTCACACAATTTACATCATATTGGAAAAGTTTCTCAGGGCAGGCCAGATAGCTCAGTGGACTAAAGCCAGGAGTTGAGCCTTTGATAATTAAGATAACCTAGTGGTATGATTTTTTTACTTTTAAGATTTATAATGCATAAAATAACAATGGCATGTACATATAATATTATATAAATATTACTCATGGATTGCATCTCGAGAGTATCAGTATATATATATATATATATATATATATATATATATTTTTTTTTTTTTTTTTTTTTTTTTTTTTTTGGTGGAACTGGGGATTGAACTCAGGTCATTGCACTTGCCAGACAAGTACTTATTCTACTGAGCTATTTCCATGCCCCTATCAGTTTATATTTTAACAGGACTAAAGGGTATAAATGTTTTATTATATCACATAAATATAATTAGTGAAAGAATATATGGAGAAACTTATTCTAAAAATAATTACAGAATCTGTTATCACAGAATTTCAATTCTTCCACTCTGAAATATAAAATATTCCAAGTATTTGACTCCACTTATAGACTTCTCATCCATGAGTGAGAATTCTTTTATACTGTACACTAAGGAACATGTGATACCTGCTGGTCCTGCTTGGTACTCTTCATTTTTTAGTACTGGGAATTGAACTCAAAACCTCCTGCTTGCCAAGCACGCGCTGTGCTACTGAGCTACATCCAGGCCATCTGCTCACTGCTTTCTTTGGTTGTGCTCTTTATTCATGTTCCAGCTATTGGAAGAGTTATTTAGAAATATTCTTCATCCTTTACTCCATCTTTATACTAGCATACAAGGGCGTGAGTTCAATCCCTGATCCCACAAAAAAAGAAAAAAAAATATTAATGAAAACACATGACGGTAGCGGTGTGGATAACCTTGGAAAAAAATTTCAAGATAATTGTTTTAGGAAGTGAAGAACATGAGAGGACGGGTATGTTGACTTGTTCTGAAGATACCTTTCCCATTGTTCTGAGGCTGTTGTTGTGAGTAAATAGCATACTACTACTCAGCTCGTGGAGCTGTAGAGTTAGGTGCCATGTTGCAGAAGCTCTCCGTATTGGCTACATGCTAGGCAAAAGTCAACCGCACGCAGAAAAAGAGACTAAAACCCAGGAAGAGAACATTTATCTGTTTGTAAGAGAATCATGGCAAAGAATTTCCTCTGAATTAGAGGCTAGGTTAAATGAACTGGTTATTCAGATCATTTCAAACGTACTACTGTGAAGGTGAATTGTAGAAAATAACCCTTTAGGAAGCCTTTGTTTGCAAATAATTCACACAGGATGATCCTTGAAAATCATTTTTTTCCACATGATTTTGAATCATTCCTTCACAGCATGTGTAGTCACACACATAAACCTTGCCAAGTATATGAATCATATACATTTACAAATATATGCAAAATGACAAATGTCAGAAAATTTGATATTACATTGCTTTTCCTACCTGAACAAAAATATTATGCTGGTTTTAGTACTTTTCTTCTACAGATAACAATATTATAAAAACGTCACATGGAACTTCCCTGTTTTCTTTTTATCCAGTTGAGCATAGACTGCAAAGCATGACCTTGCTGAGGAAGATACACATGAAACAGTTTCTGCTGGAACCAAAAAGTGACACTTGAATATAGGAAGCCCTTGCATAACAACATAGCTACTGAGAAAATAACACATTAAAGACTGATTTATTTCTTCTCGGAAAATACCCATATAGGCAACAGCATCGTACCACACCAGCACATGCGTAACTGGTTTATAGAAGCACAACTGGTGATAGATAAATCTTGAAAACAATTCAAATGCTCACTGACTGAGAACACGTAAACAAATGCAGTACTTTTTATGCAATGGAGTAGAACTTAGTGATAGAGAAAGATAAACTTAAGGCTTTTGTAAGTAAATGGACACAAGTAGAGACCATAACAAGTGAAATGATCCAGATTTGCCTGTGGCATCATCACATTTTCTCCATAATGTGAGAAGCTGAAAGCATAATTAAGATCTAAGGTCGAACTTTTTTTCTTATTAGGTGAATAAAAATTATTTTAAAATATCCAAAATTACAACAGATATACTGAAAGGGAAAGAAACGGCTCAGAAAGAAAGAACAACTGGAATGGGGAAAAGGAGAAAAGAAGGAAGGGTAGAAAAGGAAAAGATACGCATACATATACAAGGTATCTAAGGTAATTGTACTAATTTTTATTAGTTCTTTGAAAGGAGCAGTTAGAGCTTATATTGTAGTTTTTTTGTTTTTTTTTTTTTTTTGTTGTTGTTGTTTTTTGTGGGACTGGAGTCCAAACTCATGACCTTGCACTTGCCAGGCAGGCACTTGTGCTATGGAGCTATCTCCCCAGCCGCTGTACATTAATTTTGTATATCTATGTTTCATAGTCTGAGCAACTACTTTGAAGATAATAATATGCTACATAATAAAGATTGTTAATTTCTTGTCATCTTCTTTTGAAATTCTGTATCATTTTTATTATTTTTTCTCCTTTTAATATGAAACTGCTTTAGTGCACCTTCTGTTAAGTTAGAGAATAGCAAAAATCAAAAAAAGGTTTTCTTTTGATATATTTGTCATTTAATTTATAGCTGAACATATCTTACTAGGGGAAATCTGAGTACTTGCGTTTTATATAAATTAAACACATCAATGACGCTCTAAGTACAAGAAAACATGCATCATAAATTGAAAGATAGCAAATAGTTGCACTTTTTAAGTGGTGACCAACTTAGCCAGCACTGAAACCACATGATGGTGAAAATAAGAAGCTGGGATAACTAGTGGTCCAGTTCAAGCCCAAGTCCAAAGTCCGAGAACAAGGGAAGCCCAAGGTATAAGTTGCAGCCTGAGTGGGAAGACCTGGGAGCCAGGAGCAGCCATGCCTAAGGGCTCCACCTCCGAAGCAAATCGATCCTTTCTGCTTAGTTCACACACTCAGTGCCATGAACAAATCCTACTCATGTTGTGAGGATGATCACTCTGACTGCACCACCAGATTCAAATGTTACCAGTTATAAACATCAGGTAATTTTTCTGACATTTTATTCATTTGGCTTTTTTTTTTTACCTCCTCATATTTCTAGTTCAAAAAAAGTGTATTGGAGTTAAAGGAATACACACATCTATCTATCTATCTACCAGTCTGTCTGTCTATCTATCTATCTATCTATCTATCTATCTATCTATCATCTATCTAACACTATCTATATATTTAGTTTATTTCTTGTGCTATGGCTTTTGGTTAATTGGAAACATATACATCTGCTTTTTTCTAATTCAGTTATACTGATTTCTGAAAGCACACTTTACACTTAAGTCTTGTAATTAATTTTAACTTTCTGAATAATGTTCACCATGCTGAAAATTTGTTTGTTTCAATAATGCTAACTCTGCTCCAGAAAAGAAGAGAGTATTTCTTTATGATGTTCTGTTTTAAGAAAAAAAAAAAAAAAATATATATATATATATATATATATATATATATATATTTCTCTCTACTGTTCAAGCCCCACATACAATCAATCATAAAGTGCCCTTGAATCCTTGGATCTTTACGTCTAGCACTTCTCCCTGCCTCTGGGCAGATGAGCTCCAGCTTCCCGCAGCGTCCACGTCTTTCATCGAAGTCCAAGCCTCTATCATCACCCCAACCTGTGCTACAACTGTGTTGTCCTAACTGAACATTTGGCAAACATCTTTGCTCCTGCAGATAGCAAATATTTCCCTCATGCCTTCCCCTCTCCCACAAAGCAAACCAGAGAACAAATTACATTAACAACAGACCCTACAAAAATTGTGCACTCCTTGAGTTTTTGGCCATATTTTTCATCATTCTTCTGCTGTACGTGGTGCTATGGCACATCGGTCTGTTCCCTGTGTCTTGAAGATACACAAAATAAGTTCTTTTCTTTCAAGGTCATTGCCCTGTCTACACTGTCTGCCAAGGACACTCATCAGGAAAATATCTGTTCCTTACCTGCTGTTTTCACAGTACATCTCTCCCTATCCACCCATCTAAAACTGTAACATCATGTAGGCTTAGCCGTTTCTATTCAACCTTCGTCTGCATATGTTTCATACCACTTGTAACTCCCCAAATGTGTTACTATTTATCGCATTTTTGTGCATTATTTATATTCCATATTAAAATATAAAACATATAAGAGAATACAATCCTTTGTCTTTTAAGTCCATTGCTATCCCCCATTAAAAGGAACAGAAATTGTAAGATAGATTTTTTTTAGTTTTTTTTGTTTTGTGTTGTTTTGTTTTTATGGCTGGCTCAGGCTGCCCTGGGGTTGGGGCTGGCACAACATGTGGTACTGGGCATCAAACCACAATCTCTGAGGTTGTCTAAGCTTTCCTAAGCAGGTGCTTCAGACAAATGAACCATCTCGCTGGCCCAGAACCTGTAAGATAGAGTGTACTTCACATTTTATTATAGTGATGCGTTACCTTTTTATATGCATGCTGAAGTATTCACAGATATATTTATTTCTAAAGGGACAGACTTGGTCTACTCTTCATAAAAATCCCTCTACAAAATCCATTATTACACCTTAAAAAAAAAAAAAAAAAAAAAAAAAAAAAAAAAAAAAAAAAAAAAAAAAAAAAAAAAAAAAAAAAAAAAAAAACAGACTACCAAAAATGTGTTAATTAATGGATATCGTGAATGTTTTTGTCTTGGGAAACTACCCTCATAAATGTGGAGCTGACTCTTTGAAAGACTCTATGTATCATGCCTTATCTGATTGGACAAATGAAAGGAAGAGCTTTGCCAAAAACAGCACATGATGATAATAAATCACTGTGGAAAGGAGTGGAGGTAAAAAGTGTTAACAAGAGGAAGACATCGCGCTTGCTGGTGAGTAATGAGGATTAGGTACAAGGTCCAGTGGAAAAGAAAGATAAAAAGTTATTCCAGATGACAGCAATTGCTATGGATATGTTCAGGCTGCACCTCAGTTCCAAAGGCTAAACATGAATAAAAAAGATAATTTTCTACCTTTTAAGAAAATTAAATGAGGAATAGTTACACTTTGTCTCTTTACTCTGGGCATTAACATTGGAGGTGTTAAAAATATCTATCAGTTTTGGATTGTAAAATTAATAGCAAGATAGATATTTTATATTCATGGATATTCTAATCAATATTCTATTTCTAATAAATATTCTATTTCTCAGTATTTCAACTAAGAATTTACTTGGGTCACACATTCCTTAAAATGTGCACACAAATGTTTTGTTGTTTTTTTTTTTTTTTTTTTGTGTGTGTGTGTGTGCGTATGTGCACACAAACTTTGGGAAAGAAAATATGTTGGATAGTTTTTACTCTAACATTAACATTTGAATATTATTGGAGGTGGAGTTAGATATCTAATATCTAACACTTCTCGGTAAATTGGAGACAGAAATGCATCTATGCTGTAGGGATGTTTTCATTTCATCATTTGTTGTAAATGTAAAATAATAAATGCACAAAAGTCATCATATATATATATATATATATATATATATATATATATATATAATATGTATGATGCTGTTCATCAAGGGGATTTTGTACCCATACAGAATATTTTTTGCATTCTCTATTTTTCTGAATCTCCTCTCTGTTTGCAAAAGTTTGTTTCCATTGTGTCCTGTTTTTTCTTTGTTTATTTGCCCCCCCCCCCAGGAACCTGGGATTAAACCCAGGCCCTTGCTGTTGCCAGGTAAGCACTTATTCTGGCGAGCTATCTGCCCAGCCTCTGCATACTGTGTTGATCATGTATTTTCTGTTCCCTTCCTTCCTTTCCCTCTCTCCCCACCACAGCTCTTCTTTCTTTTTCAACAATTTTTTTCCATTTCTCAATATATCTTGTACATCTTCATCTTTATGTACTCTTTCAGTTTCTTACACCAACGAAATGACACACTATGCAATATGTACACATACAAGTCTGAGTCATATAACATAGCAGCACAGATTCAATTTGCATCCACTTACCTAAAACTATCGAAGTATATCCTTATTTATGGCAAAAGCAGAACCCCATTATATGTTCTTTTTTATTTTATCTTTTTCCTTTTTGTTTATTTGTCCCCTTTTGTTTAAATTCTGTACATATTTGTAGTAAATAAATTATAAAGGTCCAATTCTTCCATGTACATATGTAGTCAAGATGCTAAGTTTTCCTAATCACATATATATTCCAGGGATTTGAGTATGCTAGACTTTTCTAAACTATACTTTTGATTTTTTCTTCATACATAAAGTGAAACTGTTTAAATATGGATAAGGAATCTATTAGTTAAATCAGTCTCTTATTTATTTAACTCTTTCAAATGCTCCTGCGGTGATAGGACTATTGCAAAGTGCTGAAGTATATCTGATTGCTGAGATGTAGACTACAGTATGATCCAAGCAGATTTCCAGAGACCAGCAGCCAACCATCAGTGGTAACACACAGTGGAGAAGAGTGCTTAGTTAACGTGTTGTCTGAGTTACTCTTCTCTGGTTGCTGGGACAAATACCTGACACTCAAAGTGAAGGAAGGAAAGGTTTATTAGCTCACAGTTACTGGAGGTTTCAAGTCCATATTCAGCTAGCCCAAGGCTGAGTGGAACAGGGCAGAGAGCATCCAGTTTATGGCAGTGGAACACCAACAATCACAACAGAGGCAATCGACCAAACAGGGGAGCAGAGAGCAACAACTCTGGTCTGTCTCTCTGTCTCTCTTTATATTACACTCAGGCTCTCCACCTCAGCCTATCCGCCTTAGGCAACACCCATAATCCTAGAAGTACTCAGACCATGATCTCATCAGTATTAAAAAAAAGACAATACAAGTGGATCATGGATCAAGTCTTAAACTCTAGAAGTCCCCGTCACATGACTCATGAGACTTTGGGGGGGACAACTAGACACAGACCATAACACATGTATTACAGGAAAGGATGAAGTGAGCAGAGAATAAGTGTCCATTTGTCCATGGGTTTGAAAGAACTTATATCAGAAAAATTTGTGGCGGGCCAGGAAGATAGCTCCAAGGCACAAGAATCTGTGTGGTAAGTGCAACATCGTGAGTTTGAACCCCCGCTCCCGCCAAAAATAAATAAATAAATAAATAAATAAATAAATAAATAAATAAATAAATAAATAAATAAGTGGCACATATTCAAAGGCAGAAGGTAATCTCAGTGGTTAAATGAAGGCAGAAATGTTAATCCTGATGACAGATATTGCATCCTTCACTTTCTGTTATCTCTCAGACTGGTAAAGGAGGGGCAGCCATACCTTTGGCCACATAGCTCTAGAGCATCACACAGGGGAGTAGCCAGGTTATGTTCTCTTCTCTGACGGCTTTGTACATGATTCTGTGTCTTGCTGTGATCACTGAAATATGAAGAGCTGAGCATTTTCTATTTGTGCACTGAACTGTCTCCTTGGCGTTTTGCTTGGAAAGTTATGTCTGCTTTGCTGTTGATTCTGACTTAGGAGAAAGCTCTAGGCAACTTCAATTCAACTTAAATCTGGGCCCTTACTTTGTTGAATAGTGAGGCTGGGGTGACAGGTCTGTGGCACAAGTATGTGCCTGGCAAGTGCAAGGTTGTGAGTTCAAATCCCAGTACCAAAAAAAACAAAAAAAACAAACAAACAAAAAAAACTATGTTGAGTAGTACATCAGCTGACCTGCAGAAATATCGGTTGGACCAATTTTATTTCAGCTATGAACCATGGAATTGAGATTTTTTTACTACAGAATAATTAATTTAGCAAGGATAATTAACTTTCAGGTGTGTAACATTATTTATGAAAGCACCAAATTGTAAAAGAATGAATTGTGTGACATCTGATGGGTTTGAATAAAATAGCCAAGGAAGGTGACACACACCTTGATCAAAGAGGAAGACCCTGCCCCAAGTTCCAGGCCAGTCTGAGTTATGCAGGAAACTTAAAATCAGTCTCTACATTACAAAAGTGTATGAAAACTGTATGCAGAAACATTAAAAATAAATAAAAATAAAATAAGGAAGATAAAATAAATGAGTCAAGAGGGAAAATTTGGGTCTTGAATATCATGCTATGGAATTTAGAGTAGATAAAATCAAATACAACTCTAAATTTTAAGGCTATATTTTAGAAATGAAATGTGAACAAAAGAGAGACTATTAGAAATGTAAAATATGTATTAGGCAAGATGAAAAATAAAATAGGAAAGACTAGAGAGGAATCAAAGGAAAAACATAGTATGAAATGCAGAAAGTCTGATTACTCTGAATTATAGCAACAATGGTAAGAAAATGGTAAATGGAGATATTAAATATTTGGAATTAATAAGATTATTAACATATTTGGAGAAGCTGATGATTAGGACAATTTAAATTGCGATCCTAAATTGTATACATTTATCTGGAGATGGATTACATAAAAGGTCAAACTTTCTAAAGAATATAAGCTGAGGTAACTTTAGGCGATATATTTGAGAGATTTTTTTTTTTAAGATAGGTATATGAGTTTGAAGTTTAAGAGTAATTGTTAGGTTGCATAAAGGCATCACCAGACAGTTTTTGTCTTATAAGCCTGACCACTGACAGAATTATTTGGGATGTTGCCAGTTTCAAGGTCCCTCCATCTAAATTGTCTTTGTCAGGTGTTGTGTCCCAGGGATAGAAACTGATTAACACAACCCCATGTGCACAACTCTTAGTTTTATAAAAACACGTTTGGTATACATGTAAGCACAATCAAATAGATCAATGTAACGGAAGAATTGTGAAATCATTTAATACCTATTTGATCATTTTTCAAAAATAGTTATAAGATATTTCAATGTGGGAAAGAGTAACACTCAGTAAATGACTATGAAACTACTATATATTCATCTGGAAAAAATACTTGAAATATCACTTCAACAAAAGATGAATTGTAAACCTAAACAAAAAACAAGCTTTAACTTAGATAGGAAACCCATAACAAAATAACTTTAAGGCCTGGAGTTAATAAAGTTTTATTGGAATTGAGAAAAAAATGAGACATTATATTAGTCTGCTATGGGTACATAACAAAGTGTCACAAACCAGGCTGCTAAAATGAGGAAATTTTATTATCTTACAGTTGTGGAGACTGCAACTCCAACATCTAGGTGCCAAGTGGTCTTCTAGTTATTTATCTCTGAATATCAGTTTTGACTTCTTACAATAGGATACCTTCATTAGATATGGCCTTCTCTAATAACACTTGTTCAATTGCCTCATGAAAAGTCTTGTATACAAATATAGCTATATCCTAATGTAGTGGATATTAAGATTTTTACATACAATTTTAGAGAACAAATTTTAGAGAACAATTTTAAAAGGATAAGGCAGAATTTATCAAAAGTAATGATTTAAGTCACCATTAAGCAAATGAAGCTTATTCTACTGACTTGAAGCAACATGAACATAATATAGTAAATATAATACATTATACTATAACATAATAAAAAGAAAGATAGCCTACATATAGACAACACATGCGATAAAACTCATCAAAATGGTATAGATTATATTAGGAATGTGTAAAAATGTTCAGTGTCCTTACTCAATGTAGAAGATAAAATTCAAACTACATTAAGCTATTATTCTGTTAATATTTAAAGAATAAAAAATATAAAGCAATACAGAACATCATTTGAGTGTGTTCAATGTGCATTCACTTTAGAAAATTATACTTTTTGGAATTTGATTTTCAAACATCCATTCATTCATTCATTCATTTATTCATTCATTCATCTACTTATTTGGCACAAGGTCTTAGTAGGCAGCTCGTACTCTAAGCAATCTTCCGATCTCAGCCTCTCCAGGGCTGATATTATAGGCATGCACCACCAGGCCTGGCTGGCTTGGAATGGGATCAGCATGGCATGGGGGATTGAACCAGAGTTCTTGCACTTGCCATTCAAGTATTTAGACCACAAAGGAATCTCTCCAACCCTAGGAAATTGTACTTTTTTGAGATACAGAAAAATTCACATGTTCTAAGGAACTCTACTCTTGTATGTTTACATAAAAATGATCAAAACCTGCATCCAAATATGATTATACAGGAGGCTGAGGCAGGAGGATTGGTGCAAGTTCGAGACCAGCCTGGGCTACAAAAGTGAGCTCAAGGCCAGCCTCAACTGCACAGCGAGACCCTGTCTCAAAAAGATTAAAAAAAACAAACAAACAAAAAAAAAAAACAAATATGATTATACAAGGATGGTGATTATAGTTTTATTCATAATTATGAGCAACATGCAAATATTCATTAATAGCAAAATGTTTTAGGACATTGACCTATGTTCCTAACATAAAATACTAATATTTAAAAAGTACTGACACAGGCATGGATGTTAGTATATGTCCCATGTAGTCTCTTAAACAAAGGAGTTAGGTAAAATAGATGTAGTTATATATCGTATGATTCTAATTCTACATATTGCTAGTACACAAACTAAGACATGACAGTAGGACACAGGAGAAATGGTTATTATTTATAAGTAAAAGATTAACTGAGTAGGAGCATGAGCATATGTGTTACTGAAAGAAATACACGAGGGATAGGAACAGCTATACATTTATCTACTTTATTATACAGAAAACTAGACATTTACTTTAAAAGTGTAATTTACTATTTGAAAATTATATATTTATAAACCTTATTCATCCTTGAATCATTCCATTTCTTTATTCTTTGTATTTTCTTTTAATCTTTTTCCAGAAATTTAAACTGTAGTATGAAAAGATACCAATAGTGAGAGGGAATATGAATTTTGTCTCTCAAGAAGTTTGTTAAAAGTCAAGGCCATAAAGAGATATGGGTTAGCAATATGTCAAAGCTATTGGAATAGACCTCCATAACATCTCAAGCTTGAAAGGAAATAAAAATACATTTACAGCTAATTTTATTGTTGGGTCAGGAATCAGTTCATTGGCCTAATCAAAATTCTCGCACACACTATCATTTAATGTATGAAAATTTTTTAGGGATATATCATTTTTTTTAGCAAAAACATAAGGAAAGAATAGAAAAAAACTAAACTAGCAATCTAAAAATGGGAAATATGGTTAAATTCTTATTCACATGCTGAAATATTATTAAAAGAGGAAAACAATCCATATATAATTTCACCCTGGACAATTAGAACAATTGAATTATATATTTTAGTATGTCTATGGTTTTCAAGTTGTCTAGCTTATTTGACCTACATTTTCAGAAAAAAAATATTGTACTAAAGAAATATTAGCACTACTGCTGTGTTTCTAAAAGAAAATTACCTAGGAGAGAATAGGGGGAAAAAAGCTAGAAATTTATTTATTTACATATTGACTTACTTACATTTGAATCTTTCATTTATGTATTTTGGTGCAGGGTCTCACTATGTACTTTGGATTCATAGTGATCCTCTAGTCTCAGATTTTCAAGTATTGGGATTACAGGCCCCTTGTGCCACCATGCCTCGTTTCAGAGCCATATCACATACCCGGGGTTCTGGGGCCCACGTGGCATGCTGTACCAGGGATAGAAAATGGATTCTTGTGCCTCTCAGGCAAGTACTTGCGCTACTAAGCTGTCGTCCCAGCCCAAGATTGATAAGAGTAGTTGAGTTAACTTCTGACAGTTATTTTTTGAGAATAAAAGAGACTGTCTTTTAGTCTAAAATTAATGGTTTGTGTTTGAAGAGGATCAGGTAATCAACTACATCAGAGAACTCTAAGTGCTTCACACCACCCTGCATCAGTGGGACCTGGCAACTGGAGCGCACATCAACCACACAATAGGACCCCAAAGAGATCATGTGGATAGACAGGTGAGACTAGTGAGATGTAAAAGTCTGAAATATTAGGCAACAGGTGGGAAGTTAGGTGGACCAGCATGGTGGTTAGCAGCAAAGAATGTGAAACAAAAGCAGATGAGTGGGGAAACCTCACGACTGAAAAAATATTGTTTTAAAATCTTGTTTTATTGTTGTTTATGCAATAGTTTTTCCCTTTTATTTTCTTTTTTCATTTTTATTAATTTTAATGGGAAAGACATAGGAATGAGACAGTTTCAAAACAGGTTAGTAGGACACTTGTAATAACTAGTAGATTGCATATACAGTATGCTATTTAGAGCGCAATGTGCAGACATGATAACTTTTCTAAACACTATTAGTACAAATATTTCTTCTCACTGAATTAAGAGAAAATAGCTGTAGATACATTTTGCATATACACACACATATACGTATGTGTATGTGTATGTGTGTATGTATTTTCACTACAAAACAGTCCTACATTTATGTTCCCCTTTTTTGTTTTATTTGTCAGAGATTGATGTTCCATTGCTGTTAGAGAAGCTGTACTTGGAGAAGGCTTTAAAAGACCCTTTCAAATTTGATGCCAGTTTAAATTTTGCAAGTACTTAAATTCAGCAAAAGAACACAAAAAATCCATTCATCCATAATAGTAGTGGGTTATCAGCAGAATTGGCAATGTCAGAAGTTGTTGACTTGAGTCTTTACAGCTTAGCATATTAATATGGTATTATTTTTTATACCTCATGATTAGACTTTTCTGCTGGATGGTTAAGACCAACATAAAGCAAGACCTATATGACAAAACATGGAACTTTTGTGACTGACAAGCTCAGTCAAATCCCCTCAGAATTTACCCTGAAATCATGCACAACAGTTTGTAGATCTTTTGTCAGTATCAGTCATCTGGAAGAGTCACAGCTATTGCTTGATCAGTTTGCTTGCAGTGAAGGCCTGAGAGAATTTTTTTCTCTTTATGATTCTCCATAGACATACTATATATCATTGATAACTTTCCTCTGTGGTCCCATAATATTCTTGAGCAGAAAATTTGAAACACTACTAAGTTATAGGATATCACAGCCGAGGTTCCTTTATGTCCTGAGTCCTCACTGACCGTGCAGAGCAAGGGCCAAAATATTGGCTATCCTTGTAGGCCTTCTTTTTATCTCATTTTTGGTGTCCAAATTTTAGGTACTAACCATCCAGAAGAAATATTAACATGTTATTACCCTATAACAAAGGCAGTTGAGGTTAACATCACAATCTGTCTGAATATAAACCACCTTACAAATAGCACGGAATTGGTATTTTCTAACAATCATAGATATTCTAAACTTTAAAGCCCTATAGAATGTCAAAAACAAAACCAAAAACAGCTTTTGGTGTTTGGCGAGGAGGTCAAGGTGCAACTTTCTTTGTTTGTGCCTAATCCAGGTTCATCCCACACCAGCCCCCTCCAGCATGCTGCCCAAGTTCAACCCCAATGAGATCAAAGTCATGTACCTGAAGTACACTGGTGGTGCAGTCAGTGCCACATCTGCCCGGGCCCCCAAGATTGGCCTCTTAGGTCTGTCTCCAAAAAAAGTGAGAGATGACCTCACCAAGGCAACTGGTGGTTGGCAGGGTCTGCAGAGTATGGTGAAACTGACCATTCAGGACAAACAGGCTCACACTGAGATGGTGCCTTGTGCCTCTGCCTTGATCATGAAAGTTCTCAAGGAGCCGCCAAGAGGCAGAAAGAAACAGAAAAGCATTAAACACAGCAGAAACATCATTTTTTGATGAGATTATTAACATTGCCCAACAGATGCGGCACCGGTCTTTAGCCAGTGAACTTTCTGGACCAATGAAGAGATTCTGGTGACATCCAGTCTGTGGGCTGCAGTGTGGACAGCTGGCACCCTCATGACATCATAGATGACATCAACAACAGTGTTGTGGAGTCCCCAGCTACCTAAGGAGCATAAGAATATAATGTCAATAAAAAGGATGATCTGAAAAAAGATTACACATTTTTACACAGAAATTTAGAAATCAATCCATATACAACACTTTAGCAGGACAATCCTGTGACATTTTTCCCTTGTCTTTTGTTTCATTACCTTTTTACATTTTTATTACTTTTAATAAAAAATAACATTGAGACAGTTCCAAAACAAGCTAATAGGACAGCCTATTACCATTTTTAAAACAAATGTTTACTTGAGAGGAAGTACTGCAATAATTGATATGAAATTAGAAGCATTACACATCTAGAAGGCCAGAATGATAGATATTTCAAGCATGCATTTAGTAGTACATATTGCTGTCCTCAGTGTAGTTGCTTAGTTCACAAATATCAGTATATATAGTTAGTCAGGGTGAGAATTCTACCAATGAACTACTGGTTGGTAAAACCTGATGGAGATTCTTAAAACTGCTGCCTTAAACATCTGTGTACACAAACCTATGGTTTTGACGCTGCCATGTTTCCTAACTTTTCTACTTGCTCTCTCCTTATTGTTTAATCCTTAATGTCTTGCTTTCATTTAACTGTGCTACAACTTTCCAATTTTTTTCTTCTTTTCAGTTCTTACACTAGGGAGACAATATGAAATTTATACATGTAGGCTCAATTTATTTCACTTATGACTGTATCTTCAATTTGCATCCACTTATACATGAAGGCTTCGAGTTTATTTTTCTTTATAGCTGAGTAATACTCCATTGTATAAAAAATATCATGCCTTTTTCATTCATTCGTTAGGTGATAGGGATTTTGGTTGTTTCCAAGATTTAGCTACTACAAATTGTGCCACTATAAACATAGGTGAACATATATAACTACGATAAGATGTCTTCAATTCTTTTGAGAAAATTTCCAAAAGGGAGATAGCTGGATTCAATGGTAATTCCAGGCATAGTATGGAGTCCCTTTACTGATTTCCATAATGGTTGCACCAGTCTACATTCCTACCAGCAGTGGAGAAGGGTTCCTTTTTCACCACAGCCTCTGCAGTATTGGTTGTTGGTTGACTTCTTTATGATAGCCATTCTTTCTAAAGGGAGAAGGTATCTCAGTGTTGTTTTAATTTGCATTTCACGAATGGTTAGCTATGTGAAGCACTCTTTCATGTATTCATTAGCTTCTAATATTTCTTTCTCTGAGAAGTGTGTGCTCATATCAGATGCCCATTTCTGGATAGGGTCTTTAAATTTTGGGAAACTAATGCTTTTAGTTTTACATAAATTCTAGAAAGAAGACCTCTGTCTGAGTGCTTATTACTTAAGATTCTTTTTCCAAATTTGTGAGTTGTCTTTGCACTCTGTTGATAATTTCCTTTGATGTGCAAAAACTTCTGAATAAGAGGAGGTCCCCATTGTTAATTCTTTCAAATCTTTCCCATATAGCTCTCTGAAGATGAGCCAACTCTGACAGGGCCACACCTTGAGGGTCCAATGCATAGTAGATGTACAATTAACATATAATAAATGAACAGCTGATAAAATGAAAGCATGATAGGATATTTTCAGTAAGAAAAGATAGGTAGGACTGGGGAAATAGTTTGACAGTGGAATTACATCGCCTGGCAAGCTCAAGCACCTAAATTCAATCCCTGGTTCTGCACACCATGCCAGCCCTAGAAATCTGGGTGTTCAATGCTGGCCCCAAAACAGGTATGACAGCACATGCCTGTATCCCAGTGCTGGAGTGGCTGGGACAGGACAGTCACTATTACTCTGAAATGCATAGCTAGACCTTGTATCAAGTAAATAAATAGTTTTTTTAAAAAAATTGAGAAAGAAAAATAAGTTCATAGAATAAAGATAAATTAACATTTTAACAGAATTTTCTTCCCTTGATTTTCTCTGCTATGGCTCACTTGGAGCAGCAAGCATGTTCCAGCTAACCAAGCCATTGCTAATGTCCTGAAAAAACAATGATTAAAATAAAACATTAATGAGTCATCTCAAAGCTTATCAAAAACGTCACATCTGTCTACATAGGCCTCTTTGTAAATGTTGGTGTGGCCGTAACTCTTCATGAGGGTCTTTTGGCTCACTGTAGACACCGTTGTGTGATCCTGCTGTAAAGCCCGCCCCAACTGTACATACCAGAGAGTAAAATTCTTATATCCAAATAAAATACTGGATTTCATGAAAGCACTTAAAAAGTTTCTAGATGACATTTTAATCATTGAAAGTCTTCACAGTATATCTATCCAACCTCAGTTCCCTTTCATTGGGAAGTAATTGAAGGGATTAAAAAAAAAAAAAAAAAAACACTGGGGAATTAAAAATGATTTTGACTTAAGTCTTGCTGTTTTTACCCCACAGGAATGTCAGATATAAATCATCTTTACTTTCAAACTCAAAGCTATTTTTACAGTTCAGTACATCATCTTTTCTAAAAAAAAATTGTTTATTTGTTTATTTATTAATTTATTAGTTTGTTTGTTTGTTACAGGGTCTCTCTATGCAGTTCAAACTCCTAGTTTATTCTTAAAATTTGATATAGTGTCTTGCCATGTAGGTAGATTATGCAGGCTGGGATCAGAGTCTTCCCCAGGCTCACAACAGACTGACTTCCAGGGCACAGATTCTCCTTTAGCCTTACTGTGCACATGCGGGCATTTGTGGAAATGTGTCCCCATGCCCATTAATTCAAAATATTGATGGAAATAGAGAACAGCAGAATTTGGAGACCAAGAAATGGTGGAAGGGAGGTGATTGAGGAGGGGAACAGGTTGTAAAGAAAATTAAGATAGTAATATACACGGGCCAGTCCTCAAGACAAGTGTAACCACCGTGTATTGTCAAAATGCACTAGCAAAGAAGAAAACATTGAAAAAAAAATAGATCACTTGATTACCCAAAGTTCAAAGTTTTGCACAAGTTTCAGAAGCTTTGCTGCAATTGCCAAATATTCATCCCTTAGATGTCTTTCCCAGGGCGTTCATAACAATATAGCATGCACAAGATAAGGTGTTAAGTGGTGCAACCTTTGGGAGATGATGAGATCTCACAGCTGGAATTGTTCTGGAAAAGGCTAATGGCCTTATGAGGTATAAAGAGACCCAAGGGAATCCAGGAAGGAGGCATCATCCATGAGAAAACAGGCCCTCGCTAGGCAATGAATCTGCCAGGGCTTGATGCTGGACATTCTACTCTGCAGAACCATGACAAATTTCTATTCAAAAGCCGCCTAGCTTCTGGTGTCCTGTTACAGCAACCCAAATGGACTGCTTCTGTCATGACACAGCTCTTCTGTCTTCATGTCGCTGTGTTCAGCTTTCTCTTCATGCAAGTACATGCATCACTTAATCAGGTCCCACACTGATGAAATACCTTCTTAATAGTATTATCTTAAAATAATCACCCGTGCAAAGATGCTGCATCTAAAGATTGTCCTACACACATCATGATCTTAAGGCATGCAGCCTAACAGAGTCTACTTAACATTTTAAAATTTAATTACAAACAAGACACATCCTCTGCCCTAGTGAAACTCACAGGCTAATCAGTGAGAAAATATAATGATTAGAATGAATCCTGATCCCATGGCAGAGCCCTTGGTTACAGTAGCGGTGTTTAATTTTGCTCTGCAGGGAGCCAAGTTTTCAATTCTGCCTGCTCATCAGAAAGGCCAGTAGGACAATGGGTGGTGCAGAGGGGGCAGATGTTGGAGTGAATGGCCTATATAGAGCAGCTCATTGCTCTGATGAAAGGCCAGTCTCACAACAGTTATCCATCTTCCATAGTTTATTGCTGGTGTTATAAGGATAACAATAGCATATGAGGATGCCATAAATATACAGATTCTGTAATTTGATCATTCTCTTGTTTAACTAATAGAATTAAGATTTAGAACTTATTTAAATATCACTCTACTCACGGATCACTCATCTTTGCTTTTTTATGTATTTAGTACAGGGTCTGCAGGGTCTTACTGCACAGATTACACTTGTGCTGATTCTCCTGTGTTCAGCCTCCTATGCCCTGAGATTACAGGTGTGTGTCATTGAGGGCTCACTCATCTTAAAGGAAGCATTTTGCATAGCTCGAGGTCTTCTTAATTTCCTTTATCTATTCTCAGGCACAATAATTGCTCAAGGTAATAGCCCCAGCACTGACCTTCCCAGCTTCTTTCAATAAGATGTCATTTGTCCTACTCCTTGCTCTCAGCACTAAACAAGGCTCATGCTGTCAATTTCATCAGGTGGATAGTTAGCTTTATTAGTAAACCCTGAAGTCCTACATTAAAACAAAGATAGAAGCTAAGTCACACTTGAAAGGTATTAATTAACAGGTGTTGAGTGCACCATGTTAATTGACACAGTATGAAATATCCTATCAAGAAATGAAGCTTGAAACATATAACATTGTATGACAGTGGAAGATACTTCAACAGGGTGCTCCTGCATAAGTGTATTACCAACAGTAGGGAAAATATCTTCATATATCGTTTACCATTTTTTCGCGAGTTGTATCTCATAAATGTATCTTTTTTTTTTTTTTTTTTTTTTTTGAGACAGAGTCTCGCTATGCAGTTGAGGCTGGCCTTGAGCTCAGTTTTGTAGCCCAGGCTGGTCTCGAACTCTCACCAATCCTGCTGCCTCAGCCTCCCGAGTGCTGGGATTACAGGCGTGCGTCACCACGCCTGGCTCATAAATGCATCTTAATAAGGATTTCTTTTTCATTCCCACTGTAGAAACACACAGAGTTTGGAAAAGAAGCTGAAAGTTTTCTGGAGGTCACAGCATAGAGAGTTAGATCCATGAGTCAACTTGTAGTTTCCTGCTATTTATGACAGTGGAAGGTTTTATCAGGATACCATAACTTCACTCAAGCTCAGAATTAATGATCTAATAAAGTTGCAAGTCTGTGCTCTTTGTAAGGGCAAACAGAAACTGTTCTGGATGAGAGAGATAGGCAAAACAAAGGCAGCATTTTAGTTACTTCTGTTCTTTTCAAATGCGCAGGATGAGAAACTGTTTACAATGGCTCTAAAATGGAGTTTAAGACCTTATTTCTACCCTGACTTCTAATGGGAAAACCAAATATAAATAAGAAAAAAATACACATGGAACTAAAATCTCAGTGTGAGCTGTTAAGCGATTTGAAGAAATGGAGTCAAATGATTCAAAAATTGATTCAGACAGACAGAGCGGGCCTCCACGATCCTAACTCCCACATGCCCACACAGGGAGTAGCGCCCCCGTGAAGGGTAAGGAGCCTGCAGTAATGAACCATCCCTGAAAAGGGCTGCCGCAACAGTTTCCCTGTGGTGAGGCAGACCTCTTCACGCTTTTCTACAGCTGTGGCACTCTCTGACTGTGCAGCTTCAGCAGGGTAGACCTTTCTGTCTCTGTTCTTTCATTCTTTTGGTGACGCAGTAAAGGCAGAAAGCCCGTGCATTGCCGCATGTGCTAAGCTACTCAAGCCCTATCCCTGCAGGTGTGAAGCAGGGCCCTTCTCTAGGCTGGAATTTATGAGGGCAAACCATCCAGGTCACCCTCACTAAAGATCTTTTCGGAAGTGCTATACAAAGTCACTAATTCAGTTTTGATATTTTTCTGCACACTAGCATTAGAGAATTGATAGCTAATGGAAGTCACAAGGTCTGGTCATCTCTCGTGGGACAGACATAGAGGCAGCTCATCTTCAGAGACCCTTTCTGGCGTTCGCGTAGACTTTGCTGTCCACGGTGTGGGCCTTCGATTCTTCTACCCGTTGCTGTTTCCTTCTCTTGCTTTCTCTGTGTCCTCTTCCCTTTCCTGCCCTACTGCGCCCCTGCTCCAAAGAGTCGTCCTTGATAGCTTCACCCCTCCCTAATCCCTCAGGCAGCCCTGTTGCAGTTCATTTTGTTGCTGCACACGTGACAAGGTGAGTTCAAGAGAATGATCCATACCTTCTGAGAGGCTGAATTAACTTACACATCCTCCCTCACTTTTTACATGTTAGAAAAGGTGAAATCAAATTACAGTAGCCTCAAAAAGCCACAGGACATGTATATTTTCGCTATCACGAGAGCAAAAGGAATCCTTTGTAAAACTGATAATGGTACATACCTCATGCTTTACTTAAGTCACAGGTTTGGATGGAGAGGGCTCTTCTATCTTTTATCTTCCTCTTTGCCTTTTCTCAGTATTTTTTTCCAAGTCTCCCTGATAGACGTTGTTGGTTCTTCCTTCTTATACTAATTACGCCAGGCCTCCACTTAGACTCAGCCAGTGATAGTCCTTGCCCACCAGCCCTTGTTGTCTGT
>PVJA010004742.1:0-25020 GCA_004027025.1 Myocastor coypus | reverse complement strand
CAATTTGTAATAGCCAAATCTTGGAAACAGCCAAAATGTCCATCATTTGAAGAATGGTTTAAAAAATGTGGTATTTTTATACAATGGAATACTACTCATCCATAAAGAATGATAAGTTTGAAGACTTCATATATAAATGGATGTATATTGAACATATACTCATTAGTGAAATAAACCCTTTTTCTTTCTTAAGAGTACAATTTTGTTCTAAGTTTTAGTTAAGTTGCCCATACCCATTAGAACTCTACCTAAAAGCCCTGTTAAAGACAAGGGTGATGTCTGTTTTTTCCTTGTGCATTGAACTGTATAGCTTATAGACTTCCTGAAACTTTGGGGAATATTAGCAAACCTTATTATGAGTGTCCTCTTTAAATATTATGTAAGATAAAATCCTCATTTACCAGCTCAGATACACCTGTGACAAAACTAAAACTATTTAGAAAAACAAACAAACAAATGAACAAACAAACAAACAAAAACTGGTCTTTCACTTTCCACAGCATTGTCCTATAATTATATTAGAATTCATAAACTATCTCCTGTTTAGTTCCTTGCTTATAGTTAAAAATATGTTATTAGAGTCCAAGTTTATTCTCTTTTCCCTTTTTCTTTTAAACAAACATTTAGTTCAGAGACAGTATAGCAATAATTGATATGAAATTAGAAGCAGTATGCATTTAGAAGGCCACAATGATAGATATTCCAAGCATGATTTTAGTAGTACACATTCCTACCCTCAGTGTAGCTGCTTAGTTCACAGACATGAGCATATATAGTTAGTTAGTCAGAGTGAGAATTCTAATTAACTGCTAGCTTCAAAAACCTGCTGGGAGATTCTTAGGACTGTTGTCTTAACCATCTTGTATGTATAAATGCATAGTTTTGCTCCTGCCGTGTTTCCTAACTTTCCTCCTTTGCTCTATCTTCATTGTTTAATCCTTTAATTCTCACTTTCCATTTAACTGTGTTATGCTTCTTCATTTTTATTTCTTCTTTTGAATTCTTATACTAGGAAGACTATACAATATTTACACATGAGTCTGGTTTATTTCACTTATGAATATATCTTTGGTAGCATCCACTTATATATGAAGGCTTCAAGTTTAATATTCTTTTTGTAGCTGTATGCTCCATTGTATAAAAATACCACATCTTTTTCATACATTCCTCAGGTGACAGGCTTTTGGTTGTTTCCGAGATTTGGCTATCACAAATTGTGCTGCTATAAACATAGGATTCACAAATATCACCATGATACGATGTTTTGTGTGTAGACTCGTTTAAAAACTAGGAGTAGAAGTCCCATTCAATCCAGCTATCCCACTACTGGGAATTTTTTCCAAAAGAACTGAAAATACCAAAAGTTGAAGTAAAGCAAAAGTAGAAACAGCGACAAAAGACCGTGCACAACAAGTCAATGTGTCCAACCTGTACAGTCTTGTCAAAAACAACATGCATTTCACAGAAATGGATTCAATGGATTAGAAGTGCCTGTAGACAAATTTGTACAATCATCTGTTATGTTCACTGCTGTTTCTGTATTTTATTAATTTATCCTTAATTTATCTCTTGTTTTCTTTTTTTCCTGCCTGGACTCGGGAGATTTCAGTTGCCCAGTGGGAAGATGTGGTACAGAAAGCCCTCCAAACCCTGTGAGCACCTCCTGCCTAGAAGTGACTACTCTGAGAGCTGTCTTAACCTCCCCACATTCCAAACGAGAACCAGCACAGGACTGAATACATCGTTGATCATAATCTTCACTTCCATCTCCCTGCCGTTCACATCAAGGCTAATGAGATTTCTGCTCAGAGACCCACTATTCAATTCTGTACATGTGGGGACACTGACCCATGCCCAACCCATCTTAGCATGTATCGCTCTGGAGAATAAAGCACCCTATGTATACACACACACACACACACACACACACACACACACACACACACATGCATGCACATTCACAAATCTTACTTTCACCTTCTTTGCTTTCATGCAACCATTTCATATAACAATATTTTTCCTCTTCTCTTATTATATCACTTACAGTGCTATGAAATCTTATTAGGCATTGTGGCACAGGCCTGTAACCCCAGAACTCTGAAGGCTGAGGAAACGGAATTGTTGTAACTTCATGGCCAGCCTGTGATACAGGGTAACATCTTGTCAAGAAAGAAAGAAAGAGAAAGAGAAAGAAAGAAAGAAAGAAAGAAAGAGAGAGAGAGAGAGAGAGAAGAAAGAAAGAGAAAGAGAGACTAAAGGTCACAAATGGTTGTAGAGTTTGTTATATATGCTTACAATTATTCAAAATCCAATTTCAAATGACACTATATTAATTATCAGGGAGGGGAAGTGGCCTATAGCAATATTCATATTTTCTCCCTCCTATCTCTATTACATGGGTATCAACCATTATAAATGATGTTGATAAGATCTGAACAGGTAAGTTGAAAGAGAGTTGCTCAATGTGGACAAGACATGTAAGAAATTCACCTTACATACATATATAGTAGTGAAGTTTTTAAGATAAAATAGTGAATCGTGTTACCTACACATTTAAAAATTTACCATAAAAGATACCAGCAAAAGCTGGTAGAAAATAAAATAAAATAAACAGATCCACTAGTATAACTGTCACAACATTAAAAAGGGAAATGAAGGGCATATTTTTTTTGGAAAAAAACTATTTTTGTTCACAGAGTACATGGCTATCTATATATAGAATTCCAGAGAAATGTCAAAAAAAAAAAAAAAACACTTTGAACTAAGTAGTTACAACAAGCTACTGGATGCAAAGTAAACAAAAGGAAATTGATTTATTTTATGCCTACAATAAACCATGAGAATCCGTATGAAAACACAATAACATTTACAATCACTTCAGAATGAAAAACTGTTATAAATAAGAATCAAGTAAGTTCAGGACATACAAAACTAAAAATGGACAATTAGAGATAAAGTTAAGACAATCTAAATGTTGTAGATAGAGATGTTTGTGGAGTGAGCATTCGGCGTTGCTAAGTTATGAGCCCTGTCCAACGCAAACACAATTCCAGCTGAAAGCCCTGCAAGTGATTTTGGGGACCCAACCATTTCACTGTAACTTTTTAATAGAAAGTAAAACGTTAGAATACCCAGAAAAAGATGAAACCAAAAAGGGTAAGAGATGTATTTTTAATTTTATTTTTATTTTTCAAGGAGAGTACAGAAAATTTACAAGTGATACAGAACTTCACTTAACAAAATAATATATATTTTGTTAAAATAATATAAATTTCACAGTATTTGTTGTAATGCATAGATATTTCCCAACTAGTTGTTCATATTACCAGACACAGGAAAATTGGAAAAAAAAAACGATATAGAAGAAATTATCAAGAGAAAAAGGTCAAACAATTGAGAAAAAGATGACAAAACAAATTGTACTTCTGATTTCTGCTGTTCTATTGAAAGGAATAGTTAATGTTAATTTTTTCCTTCTCCTTTTTAATTTCTTAAAATTTCTTACTTTTTTCCCTCCTTCCTTTCCTCCCTTCCTTCCTTCTTCCCTCCCTCCCTCCCTCCCTTCCTTCCTTCCTTCCTTCCTTCCTTCCTTCCTTCCTTCCTAACGGATTATTCAAGCTTTTATCAGGTAATCTAAATAACTAAACTGAAAACATTATGCAATATAACAGCCACTGTTCAATTCTTACTATTTTGTTTAGTGAAATTTATGTCATATTTAATGTTCCGTTTCAGTAATTTTTATTCTCTTTTTAAAAAAATATCAGGTACTTAGTGAAGAAGAAAATAAAGTAGGATAGTGGGCATATCCTATACTGTGAAAATATACACTGATTTGTAGAGGGTGATGATGTCGAAAGAGCAGACACAGGGAGCTACGGAAAGGGTCCACATGAAGATAGCAAATTGGCTTTTTGTGTATTAGATTTGTGTGTTTGTTTCAATAGAGCAAAGGCTACTCAAAGAAAAAAGGATAAACTTTGGAACAAATGACCCTGGAAAAATTGCATGCTCATGCTGTTTTTTCTATGTCTCTTTTCTATCCATCCTTATTTCTTTTAACTTTGCTTTATTAGTATATGTTTGCAGTGCATAAAGTTAACCTTCCTTATGTGGAGTAGTGTCGGCTTTAAAAAATACTCCAGATAGTTGTCATCTTTCGAAAAATTAACTGAAAATTAACAATATCTTTTTAAAAATAATTGGAAGGTAATAAATATTGTATAATATAGCAGAAGCCTTTTTTCTCTGTTTACTTACAATTACATAAAATATCAGTTGTATAATTTATAAGAAAAGAAATTATGTTGGGTAGTGTAAAAATTTAGCACATATGATGAGAAAGATACTGTTGGGAAAAAAGATATAATATAACCTGGAAAATATTTAAATATTTGAACATCAGATAAACGGAACAAAACAGATAAATAAAACATATAAACATGTGTACCTAAAATATACAAAAAAAATTAAATTTTAAACATAGTTGAATAATAAATACAGAAAATATTTAAATGTTTACTTCACCAAATAAAATATAGAGATATCAAATAAATATGTGGAAAGATTACATAATACTTATTGCAAGAAAATCTCAAATAGAATAATAATGCATATTACACATCTAAACAAAAGACTAACAATAATAAAAGCTTATAATTACTGTAAAGTAGCAGAAACTTATTCACTGCTAGTAGCGATATGAAATACTGGAACAGATACTTTGGTACTATCTGACAAAACAAATCTTCCCATGATATTTACTAATTGCATGCCTTAACCTATGGAGATGAAAGCTAATGCTCGATAAAGACATACAAATGAGTATTTACAGGATTTTCATTCATAATTGTAAAAAGGAAATAAAAAAATAAAAAGAAATTAACAAGAACTAAGCAGTTCTTTTGTCAACCAGTAAAATATTTTTTATGCATTCATTCCATGGGATACATAAAATACTAAAATATTATTCTTTGACTATGAAATACCAAGAGGTATCAAGCCTCAAAGAGACCTGGGGAATTTGGTGAGAGAGGAGCAGAAACACAGTGGTATTGAAATCACCCTCCTATTCAACTGTTATGTGGATGTGAAGACTCTACAGTACTTTATATACACATATATGTAGAACTGTACTGCATATAGAGCTTTAAATACACACACATACACACACGCACATGCATACACACAATTCCATGTATTTTATACATTAATGCCCCTGTATTTTTATGTGAATTTTAGGGACCTGTAGAAAGATTAAAGATGACAAGTGACTGAACTAGCTGAATCACTGCATTGAACGTGAATATATGAAACATCTTCCTTGAAGGAAACAAAGGTACATGTGCTGGAAAAAGTCACTGTGGAAATATTGAGGGGCCAGGGAGATAGCTCCGTGCCTGCCTGGCAAGTGCTAGGTTGTGAGCTTGAACCCTGGTCCCACCAAAAAAAACAAAAAAAAAAAAGGAAATAATGAGAGCCACTCTCAAAGCAAGAGAAAGATTATATATGTGTTAGAGTCTCAACAATAAAACAACAGCAGTCTTGTTAGAGTTTTATATTTGTAGTGCAGAGGTTAACAATTTTAATTTAGCTGAACCTTTGTACCACCGAACAATTGCCTGAATGAATGGTAAATAATAAAAGCTATTTTTCTCTTTATTGGAGATGAAATCTTTAGATCAGCACGGAAAGGAAACTAGCTTTATAAAAATGATAATTTAAGAGAGTTGAAAATATCAATGAGAACTCATATTGAAATTAATATAGATATAGATAGCTATGTATGAAAATACAGATAAGTGTAAATACTACAACTACAAATGTCTGACATTTATTTGGTACTTAACATGGCCTAAAAACCTGAATTTTTGCTAACAAAAGATATGAATAGCTCTCAGCTTCTCATTTATCATACCATTTTCAACTAGATAAAGCATGGAATTTTGCAGAAAAAGATAATTATAGTTCTTTGTGGATAACATGCACAATAAACCAGGACAATATCCCAGTGCCAGAAAACATGGGATTGATATGATAAATATACAAAATACATAATGAGGGAAGGGCTGGTGAGATAGCTCAGTAATCTAAAGTCCCTCCTTAGGCATGCTTAGGCAGGTATAGGGGACCCTGGTTCAACCCCTGGCACGGAATAACATGCCAGATCTCCCCCAAGGCAAGCTGAGCCTGTCCTGCACCGCACAAAAAAAGAGGGAATATTAGATAGGTTAACATGCTAGAGTATAAAATATATCCATGAGTTCATAGAAATGTAAAATAATGAATGAAGAAATTAAACCTTGAGGAAGAGGAGACAACCCTGTCATGAAGACTGTCTCAGTTACTCTTCTCTCATTGCTGGGACAAATATCTGGCACCCATATTGAATGAAGGAAAGGTTTATTCAGCTCACAGTTATGGGAGACTTCAGTCCATATTCATCTGGCTCCAAGGCTCAGTGGCACAAGGCAGAGAGCATCCAGTTCATGGTGGCAGAACAGCAACAGTGGCAACAGAGAGTCTGTCTGTCTCTCTACAGGGCATTCAAGGTCTCACTACTAGATCGTACTCATAGTGATCTGCTTGCTTACAACCTCCCAAGAGCTGGGATTACAGGCGCAAGCCACAACACCCAGTCTCAATTACCATCTCACTGCGCCCTGGGGTAAGGGCTGGCATGGTAGGCCAGGGGATCGAACCTCTGGCCCCTGGTCCTGTTTGCAGGTGCTTTAATCTGCTGAGCTATTTGGCCAGCTTAATGGTTTTGACTTCCTTTGAAGTTTCTTCCCCAGAACCACTTCCCACACAACAGCCAAAATCATGTCTGAAAGCAATTGTAAGTTTCATCCACCCTTGCCTAGCCTTTCAGTGTACACTCCCTGTACATGTTCCAAATCTATAATTCTTACCTGGCTTTGAAGATTTAGTATCTGCCCTTTAACTGCTACTCTGATCTGAGTCCTCACTGGTTCTTTGCCTATTCCTCTTTGTGTCCCAGAAGATTTGGTGACTTTCACTTTAAGAAAAGATTAAGGTGTTGCTAGCTCCTTGAGAAAAATACCACTCATCTTGGGTTCTAGATCTACCCTCATGTTTCTGGGAATTAGGCAAACACTTTTGCTTAATCAAAAAAACATCTTGGCCTACACTGATTCTTTTTTCAGATAATAGCTAGACAGAACACCTATGTTCTCAGCAGAATCAGTTTTCTGTTTTAGTGCTACAATTTAAACAGTAGTTAAGGTATTTTCTAGATTGAATTACTGGATTTTCTTTTCCACTCTCTCATTTACTTCTGAATTTTATTTTATAGAAGTAGAGTAAAACAAAATTTCATAACAAAGTAATAGGAGAACAATAATAGTTAATGCATTGTGTATTGTTATCTTTGAAGTAGTTAGTCACAGAACAAGGTATGAGTACAAAATTTCTCCAAATGCTATGACCACAAAACTTTCTTTTCTTTGAATTAAAAGAAGCCAGTACTACAAATATCTTGTTCTTTCCCTTTCCCTTTCCCTTTCTTCCCCCTTCCTTCCATCCTAGTTCCTTTTCATAGTTTTAAAAGTTATTTTTTTTTCATTTCACAATATCTATTATATATTTTAGTCTTTGTTTTTTTTTTTTTTGTTTGTTTCTCACACCAAGGAGACGATGCAATGTTTTTGTATGTGAGCCTGATTTATTTCACTTATGACTATGGCCTGCAGTGGCATCCTCTGGCCTATGATAATTTCAAGTTCATCCCTCTTTTTGGATGAGTATTACTCCATTGTATGAAAAGACTACATCATTTTTATTCATTCCTTGGTTGATGGGCATTTAGGTTGTTACCAAGTTTTACCCACTATGAAGAGTGCTGCTATAAATACGGATGTACATATATCACTGTGGTCTGATATCATTTTAGTTCTTATAGATAGATAATAAGAAGGAGAATATCTTGGTTAAAAGAATCCACTCATTGTTTTAGAATTTAACATCTATCCTGATTTTGCCACCCTGTTAAAGGAATATAACTTTGAAACTCTTTGTTCTGTGTAATGTGTATATATCAATTTGGGTTTACCTTTATGACACATGTTATTCAATAGGATGTCAGGATATGACCAAAAGCATTTAGGCTCATTCACTTGTGCTTTGCAGCCTGTTATGGTAACACATACGAAGAAGGGCGCTAGCTTAGTGTCCAATAACCATGGACCAGGGTCAGCCAGCCAACATTATAGCCCTGTGGCTTGAAGAATAACATATCAAACACATGGTGAATAAGGAAAGGATGATTCTGCCAATAGATAAGCAAAGCAAATCACTTCCTCAAGATGCAATGGGACAACTTCTGTACTTTCATGACTTCAAATTAATATCATTTGCAAAGATTTCTATGACAAATCTAAGTTTAATTACATTACTAAGAATAAGACTATGTTTCTACTATTACATGGGGGCTTGCCAGGTAGCTCAGTTGATTAAAGCACATGCTTCTGCAAAGTCACTCAGGAGCTGGCGGCCATGGTTTGATCCCCTCCTTCCTCCACATGGAGCATGGAATCTGCCCTTAAGACAGTCTGAACTAGCCAAAAAAAATCTCAATTTCTGCTGGTTGGCCAAATAGCTTAGTGAATTAAAGCACCTGCAAGCAAGCTCAGTGCCTGGGATTCAGTCCCCAGGCCTTCCATACAGGTCCCTACCCCCAGGTATGCTAGGAGAGTGATTGAGACTGGGCTTGGTGGTGCACACCTGTAATCCCAGCTCTTGGGTGGCTGTAAAGAGGAGGATCACTATGAGTCTGATCTAACAATGAGACCCTGAACACCCTGTAGACTTCCCTAAATAAAAAAAAATCAGTATAAATCTACTATTGCAGAACTTAATATAGGAAAATCATGTTTAGACTTACTATATATTGCTTTAACAAAAGGGAGAGAGTGCATCCTGCAATACATCAGCAAATACTGTGTACACCATTGTTACAAGGGCAGTAATGATAGAAATGGCATTAAACTGTACAGTTGTTTTCAGGTTGCATGGAAAATCTTGTTTCTGAAAACAACTCTGGAGGTTACCCTAAGAAAGGAATGAATGTGAATGTCACCATGTGCCACATAATGTTTTAATCAATTAAACATTTATGAGAATAAGCTGTAATATTTTAGACTAAAGGTTTAAAATGGGCTCTGCCTAGTAAGGTTGTAGGCATTATCATAATCACAATGGATCACTCATATCTACCAAAGAATAGCATATACTGTACCATTATGCATAACATATACTATGTATAATGATCATTAATTATCATGTATTTATTATATGTATTTATGTATTTATTATACTTTGAATCATTACTTCACAGTATATTTTTCTAATTATACAAAAAACCTGAGTGTATAATTCTGCAATATCATCTCCTGATCCAGTGATCTAACCAGATTACACTGCATGCTTGATTTATACACTTCTAGGCTTGTGCAACTACGTTTTATGACATCAGTATAATGACACAATTGTCTAATGACATACTTCTGAGAACATCTGCTATTAAGTGACACGTGACTCTACAACAAGAGCAAGACTAAGAACATTGTGCACTTTGGTCTGAGTTAAGCTAAAGCTTGTAGGAGGCAGTAGAAAGCAAGTATTCAGTAATGATTTAGAGAAAGAGGAAAATGCAAATATGGGAGGTTTTCCATCTGCAAAGAAAGATGAGGACAAATGAACACAATGCCAAGAGAAGTGACTTAGGAAAGCCTCATACCAGGAAATTAACTTCTTCTCTAAACTTGAAACATCAAAAAGAGCCATTTGTAATGCTATATTTTATTCATGTATTAACCTGATCTTTTATTCTCATTATTACAAAAACATTATAAAGACTATAATTTTAATGTTTGTTCTGTTGGATACATATAGACAAATTTCATTTATTAATCGACATAGAATTCTTCATTGCATGCTCAATGCACAGTTTTCTTTCCCTGTGGCAATGTATGCTATGGGGGTTATAAAATTTTATAAGCTCTAGAGTCGTCATGTAATTTCTTGTTACAGAATTATATATCGAATATAGAAACTTCAGCAATTAAAAATAGTTTGTTGAATGTTATTTGTAGAGTATTAAAGATACAGTAGAGATGCTGTTATAAGTGAAGAATGGAAACATTATTTCAGTGATGGCTGCATCTGGGAAGAAGAAAAGTCAGTGTAATCTTGCAAGCGAACAAGATCGCTTCAGTAATGACAGCGGTGGTGGAAGTTTGCTGTGAAGATACCTGAAATTATAGTACCAAACATAAACACCAGCTAACTCAGCATTACTTTAACGTGTTTTCTGTTTACTTCTCTATTTTGAAATATATTTATATCAAAACTCAGAATATGTATCTTAAAATGCCCAAATTGACTATGTGTGTTATTTGTAGAAAGCACACTCATGTGCGTAAGTACCTTTGCAAAGGATGACAATGGTTTTTGATGATTATAAAATCGGGAAAAACAAGGGCAGTATTGGAGCCAGTGAGATAGCTCAGTGGTCTAAAGCAAAGCACAGGGCAAAGGAGTTCAGTCCCTAGCGCCACTTGCCCTGCCCTCAGGGTGGACTGAACCAGCACAAACACACATACACACACACACACACACACACACACACTCACACGCACACGCACATGCACACGCACACGCACACGCACCAAAAAAAGGATGGTATTGTTAATGGTTTGAAGTATAAATGCATTACTCTGAGCAGATTGACCTCTTACTCTTCAAATAACTTTTGAGAAGTATGTTTTTTTTCTCATTAAATAGCAGTCCCTTGCCCTACTTTTCTCAATCTTTTCTTTCAATTGCCTTCTGTCACTTCAGTTGGACACCTCTATCACCTAAGCAACAAATATGTACATATAATTTTCTCACCATGCCATGCTGACCTTCTGATGCAGTGGAGTTGCTCTTGGAAATACCTGATCTTTTCTGGTATCAGAAATGCATACTGCTAACTCTGCTTATCTAGTTTTTCTTTATGGGTTCTACTTCACCTCGTAACATACTAATGGCTGTTTATGTTACTTCAATATCTGATTTAAGTAGAAAAGATAAAAAGAAAAGAAAAAGTTAAATTTTCCATCAATGTTACTACTGCTTTGCCCAAACACTGTAACTTTTGTAACCAAGCTGTTCAGTAAGTACAACTTCACTTACGCAGGAAAGTAAGAAATTCTTTTATGTTGTCTTAGATTGTATATAAGATTAAAACAAGACTTAATTAGTAAGGACAATATCTGTGCCTGGCCCTTTTCACAGAAATGACTACCTCTCTGAACAGCTATAGCAAATAAGTATGCACTACACTGAGTGCCAACCACGTGACGCCATATATTCAAAACATCCTATGATATTCAGTCTTTAGGAGTATTTAGCCTGTGAATAAATATAGCACCTCGATGTGCAAAATTGCTTTGAAATTTTCCCAAAAAGTCTGAATTCTTTTTTTATATATGTCTGAAAGAATTTTTTTTGTTTGTTTGTTTCAGTAGATTGGTTCACTTCCATCTCTTAGACATTTTTGGATCTCTTTTTCAGTTGAGAATTTTTTTTTTTTTTCCCAGAGAAACAGAAACAAATTGAGCTGGAGAGATAGATCAGTAGAGTAAGTGCTTGTCTGGCAAATGTAAGGGCCTAATTTCAATCCCTGGTTCTGCAAAAACAAGTAAATAAACAAAAACAAGGACCAAACAATATCCTTTTCGTGAAATACAAGAAGATACATAACCTTTTTTTCTTCTTCTTCCTCCTCCTCCTCTTCCTCTTCCTCTTCCTCTTCCTCTTCCTCTTCCTCTTCCTCTTCCTCTTCCTCTTCCTCTTCTTCTTCTTCTTCTTCTTCTTCTTCTTCTTCTTCTTCTTCTTCTTCTTCTTCTTCTTCTTCTTCTTCTTCTTCTTCTTCCCCAGCTCCACCCTCCTTGAGGGTGGGGCTGGCACAGCATGTGGTGCCTGGATCAAACCATGGTCCCTGAGAGCTTGCCTAACCTTTCCTAAGCAGGAGCTTTAGACTCCTGAGCTATCTCACTGGCCAGCATAACCTTTCAAATTGCACTCTCTCCAAGCTTGTCATTAGTGCCATTTTACAGAAAGCTTTATGCCATTATTAACTTCTTGGTCATATCCCATATCCATACATATATTACTTCTCATATCATCAAATACAAGATGACCTGCATTATGTCTTTGTGATACTGTCATTTTATGTTTATCATTAGAACTTCCTTATCAATCATATACAGTCAGCATTCATTTACTATGGAAGAAATAAATTATGTGAATATACCATTAAATTCTGAATAGGAACAGTTGTACGATTTGCTAAGCTGGGTAAACAGATCGAAGAATACAAAGAGTAGTATGAATATAAAAACATTAGTTTCCATATTTGTTTCGATGCTTTTACATTTTGTTGTCATCATAAGAGTCTGACATCTGCTCCTCTGCTTTTTATAGGTATTTTTATCTCATTTTTGGAATTTCTGACAGCAGATTTATTAATATTTTATTACATGAGCTAATCCTCCCATTTTATTAAACTAATGAGTACGACAAGAGGGAATACATTGTGTTCATGAATCATCAATTAAAAAGCAGAAAAAGAATCATAAAACAGAGCATAAAATTTGAAATTCTGCTGCCTGACTTTTAGAACCTGTCATAGCACTATTTAGCCATGGGGCATTTTTCTAATTTTTTATTTTCTCTCTGCTTTGTTTTCCTACCTTCCTAGATATTTATCCTTAGAAAAGTAAATCTTATAGCAGATACTAAGAATGGCAAAAGAAATTAGATAATTTTACCTACGTCCATCTTTGTGAACCATTTGTCCCTTAATTAAACAAAAATGAACCATAATTTGCTACAAAAACTATTGAATAAGGGAATTCCCTTAACTTTTATTCTACACCAATTTTTAGTGTTAGTTTTGACCTTTCTTAAAGAACCTCCGATTGAATTAGTTATTCAAATCTTTCTGTGGAGAACTGTTACAGAAAGCTATCGTTAAAGAGAAGTAAAGAATTAATTAAAACAGAAATGCTTCACTCGCCCCAGGGAAGCACAGATGAGATACTTGAGACCAAGCCTTCCTTGTCCAGCCTCCCTGACATTTTGCACAGAGCAACTTTGGCTTAGTCTCAGCACCTCCAATGTGAGCAAGTCTTTGGATTTAACAACAACCCTGTTCCTTGCTAATCCATGCTACAATGTGACCTGTTTTAGCTTTAAGTTACCCAACTGAAGCTTTTCTAGAAAGATAAAATTGTCTAGTAAATCATAACTATCTCTTCATATCAGATAAAAGCCTAAAGAGGAGAAATAGCCTTGGCTTTTAAGCTGCAGGAAACAATTAATTTGTTATGTGTGTTATATTTCTCAACAAGTGGATCCTTCTTTTATGCCACTAAAGCAGAAAAGAATTTAGGAATTGTAATAGCAGCTACATAATGAGCCTCAAAGTTACATATATTCTAATAATGTAAATGAAAAATGTTATCTAAACTGGGTTAGGAAAGAGCTTTCTTAAGTTACATTTCTTAATGCTGCCAAACTAGTGTGACATGCATCAATGACAAAAGCGTTTTTGCCAAATAAAGAAGCGAACCTCAATAACTTGTGCATCTGTATTTTGTAAAAATTTTACTGTACTTCTCCTAACCTCAATCTACTTCAAAGATATTCACTTCAGTAGATAATTGAGGGCCAACCAAAGGGCTCAGCAGATGAAAGCGTTAGCAAGCAGGCACAGGAGCCGGGGGTTTGATCCCCAGGCCTGCCATGCCAGCCTTGCCCCACCAGGGCATGCTGAGACAGCAACTGAGACTGGCTGTGGTGGCACACACCTATAATCTCAGCTCTTGGAACAGGCAGATTGCTAGGAGTCCCATCTAGTAGTGAGAACGTGACCACCCTGTAGACCCTTCCCTAAAATACTAAATAAATAAATAAATAAATAAATAAATGCATACATACATACATAATTGCATAAATAAAATTACAGTAGATAGCAAGTGAGGATATATGTACCACTCTGCATTGCCATTGTGAGGCAAAATAACCAACACCCACAGGCACAAGGAAGAGAGATTTAATGGAGCTGAACTTTAAAGTTCCTCAGTACACGCCCAGCAGGGTCCAAGGCAGGTGGATAATGGCAGGAGACTGTGCTTCTCAGTTCATAGCAGCAACAAAGCCGAGCAGGGAAATAAGACCAGGCTGCACCGGTCGGGGACTACATAGCATGCCTATGGCCAAACCCTCATGATCCTTCCAGACACACCAGGGAGTTTGCAGCACTTATGTCCTTGGTGTTTCCTAATGAAAATTCCTAAACTAAATTTCTAGAAAAAGTATTTATAATCTACTCTTGTCTGCTGTATACCCAATCGAATCTCCTTAAATACTACGCCTCCACATAAAGATTATGTCCCATTTCACCCTGCGTAGTACGGCTCTCGTACATACAACTGGAAATGCAGCAGTTCTTTCCTCCAAACCTTAGTTTCAGCAAGGGGGTATCAATCTATATTCCTACAAGAAGAAGGGAGGATAGACTACAATCAGATGCTGAAACTCAGCATGGCTCATAATTGGTTCAATAGTTGAGTGTTACACATCTGGGTAACATGTAGACAAACACGAAATTCAAAGCACGTGTGTGGTGTCACACCAATAGCCTTGCAGGTTACAGTCCATGAGAGTTCTCTGTTGTACATGCATGACTGATGGATTGCATCTTTTTCTTAGGTGGCATTTTATTTCTTTGCATTTCCTACTTCCTGGTTTCTCCAGTGTGCCTCTGGCTTCATCGGTTCACACACTGCCCTCTCGGGTGCTTTTTGACAGGCTTATAAGGCCTTCCCTATGAAATCTGTATGGAATCCTCTCTGACACTCAACTCTTTTAATTTGCATTTCATTAAAACCAGAATCACAAATCCAAAGTATGCTGTCAGAAGGAAAAATCTCTATGTCTCCTTGGGCCCTGACTTCAATGCTTTCCCAGTACCTGGTAAAGTTCTGTGAAATGAATCCCATGGCACCAACTCCCTTGAGGGCCTTCTTGAGCAGGGAGCACAGAGACTCTCTTTTGAAAAGAATGGTTGACAGTTTTTGCCTTTGCACTTTCCATTGGTGGATTCTTGTCGATTCCTGACATGTCTTCTAATCGTCTTTCTTTCTATCTTTATAGCCATTATTTGGCTCATTCTTACTGTAGCCAAGTCTAATTTACTTTGGTCCCAAATTTATGCGTTGTTCTTCTTGCACCCAAAAATAACTTTTTCACATTTTGCCTTTTTTCTTTTTTTTTTTTTTTTTTCATCTGATTCTTACTAAATTTAGAGAACCAGCCAGATTACTCATGAGATTAAAGCAGACACAGGGACTGGGGTTCAATCCCTGGCATGCTGTGCTAGCCCCATCCACCTCCTTTAATTCCAACTTCATATGAAATGGTAGGACTTTGGCAAAATACAGACAAATATTTGTCAGAGCATGAAACAATGACAGCTTAATGGCAAACAAATCTTCGTTCCCTGTTGAAAACTCTGTTGTTTTTTTTTTTTTTTGTCTTTTTGAGACAGGGTCTCCTTATGTAGTTCAGACTTGCCTTGAGCTTACTTTTGCAGCCCAGGCTGGTCTCGAACTCACATTGATACTCCTGCCTCAGCCTCCCGGGTGCTGGGATTACAGGCATGCGCCACCACATCTGGCTCAGTTGAAAACTCTTGACCCTGCCTTTCACTATCTGTATTTCTGTCTGTATTCTAGTGTTTTGAGCACTGGCAAGAATCATAAATCTAATCCTGTCTACAACATTCAAGAAATTCTCTACCCAGATGCTCCAAATATTTTCAACATCCTTTTATAAGCCACATAGAACGTCTTACATCACAAGGTCAAGTATGGTCGTAGCAATGACATAACTGCTCTATTACTTTATTTTCTCTTTAAACATCTCTTCATAGTATGTGTTCATAATGAATATTGAATGTATTAGTACAGATAAATGAAATATGTTAATCCTTTCTCCTCATTCACCTCGTATTAATTTTCTTTATCAGTTAGGTTTTCATCAAGAGACACTCTTTCTAAGGAAGGTTGAGTTTAACTCATGTTCTCAGTAGATACAGTACATGGTAGCATGTTCCAAGAAATAAACATTATGATGGAAGGACATGGCAGAACAAAACTCCTTAGCTCGTGGTGGCCAGGTAAACGAGAAGGGCATCAGTGGCAGAAGAACCTTGCAATGAACAAAATCTTAATAATTTCCTTCCTTGTACTAGATTTGAATTTGTTTTTGTTTTTTTTTGTTGTTGTTGTTGTTTCTTAGGACAGGGTGAAACTTTGCAGTTCAGGTTGGCCTTGAACACATTTGCATATCCTAGGCTGGTCTCAGACTTGTAGTGATCCTCTTGCATTACCCTCCTGAGTGCTAGGATTACAGATGTGTGCCACAATACACTGTCTGGATATGGATTCTTATTTTTCTAGAAACTTGAAGTATATTATTAGGTTATTTATTATTACTCTATTATTTTATACTGTGTGCATATACTGTGTGCATTTGCAGAGTTCAATCAAATCTTTGGATAAATGAATACAATGTATATCTACAGGATTTCCATGAACAACAGAAAATGTGTTCCTTTCAGCTACATAGGGACATGTATTCTCCTTTGGTGTCCCACCAACTTCAGGAGACAGGGTAACTTTTTCAGACATCTTTGTTGCCTTATTTTCTTATGTTTCTATTTGTTAGTACTAACACTTGAAAGTTGATTACAAGGGAAACAATTTGCAGCTAGTGTGATGTTAGAGTGTGTGTCTAGCTGTCCCCTCAAAACCTCATGCAGTCATTGGGGCAGGCTTCTAGAGTTAGTGAGCAATTCATGATCCAACGCTGGGATTATGGGTGTGAGCGCTACAGTCCCCCTGGGGCGGATAGCCTGAGTACACTATAAGGAAGGCATAGTTGCTTGCTAGCTGCCACAGCAGCTGCTCCTCCCTTTGCTTTTTGCTGTTTTCCACTACTATGAAGTGCTACCCTCTGCCACATGCTACTCTGCCTTGGAGCCAGGAGACTATGGACCGAAACCTCCACTATGAGCTCCATAATCTTTTCCATCTTTAATTCTGGATGTCAGATATTTTGCCCCATCAATGAAAGGAAAGTGGCAGAGATATATGGTAACCTTTTTAGCTAGTATCTGCTTTTCACTGATCCTTTCTCAGTGCAGCGAATGATTGGGTTTGGCTCTGCTCCATGATCCAACCACTTCAATTAACTTGGGAGAGGAAACTCCAATTATTTTGGAATTGGCTGCTGTGTTCTTAAGAGCACAAGGCAATCCAGATATTGGCCATAGTGAGAGAACCAATAAATAGCAACAAGCATGAGTCTGTCACAATAACAACTAAATCAGCAACAGTGATAGTGTTACGACATGCTAGGTATCATCATGGTGTAAGAACAAATAATTTTTGCAAGACTCGCACTTAACCATTGAAGAGACCTATATGCTATTAAACTTATGACAGATCAAATGTTAACATACAATAGATAGATATTAAAGATAACAACTACACTTGCATTAAACACAGAAAAAAATCAAGACAATTAGTATAGCGTTAGCTAACTACATAAAAGAGAATAAAGTTTAATCATTATACAGTGAATGAAAGGGATAGGTTATGGGAGAATAAAAATGCAAAGGTTGAAAAATTAAGCAATGGGAGATGAAATGGAAGGAGAATGTGATATAGAGGACGTAATAAAAGAGTCTTTTACTCTAATATAAACTAATCTCTCTCTCTCTCTCTCTCTCTCTCTCTATATATATATATATATATATATATACACATATATATAATGACTTGAAAAATTCCTCTGCATGTTTCAATGAGTTGTTTCCTTCCAGGATCTTCACACTTAGAATCCAGGTAATCATGGCTTTCTCTACATAGCTTTGTGGCTTGCAGGGTCATGAGGTGCCCACCACCAATGCTCCAGAAGCCCCTCTGTCCACGCCTCCCAGGCCTTGGTAACCTTGTAACTTGCATCATGTTCTTGTTCTTGCTATCAAAGCAGGAAAGAAAATCAGGCCACCGTTGTCTGTGTTGGTTGTATGCTGTAGCATGGGATTCAAACACCTATTGGTCTTGCTGTGAGCTCTTTCAGATCCTGCTGTCTCTGAAAGCCACACCTGCTGGGCGTAGATTCTCATACTGGAGACTGAGACTCCATGCCCTTCCTGTCCAACACTTAAGCTTTTCAGATTAATATGAACCCCCTCTAGGACTTTGGTTGGCACTCACCCAATCACTGTGGTAGGTTAACACTGGGTATCCTAAAGTGAAGTAGTTTTGTAGTTGTTCTGAAGCACAGTTTTAAGCCTCTAACCCCTTTCCCAAAAGCTTTTGATTGTATCCTCTCAACGCAAGGGTGTCACACTGGATGTCTTCGATTACTTTAGTCTGCCAAAATCACTTTCAGCATAAACCCCCATGCTCTTTTTTTTTTTTTTTTTTTTAACCAGGGATTCAACTTAGGCCCTCGTTCTTGCCAGACAGGCACTTATTCTACTGAGCTATCTCTCCAGCCCCCAAACCCTATACTCCTTTAATCGTTTCCAATAGCCATGATGCTTTCCCACTGGTAGTGTTGCTGGCCTAATCTGTTGTTTTTCTTCAGTTTTATAGATCCTCCAGGCTGACTTGTCCCTTGGCATTGCAGGTATCTGTTGTTCCCATTAATTTATTTTTTAAATACTACATTACCTGTATCATGCAGAGCAAATTTCCATATTTCTCTACATGAGTAGGGAAGACATTAATAGACCGCATTTCATTATTTTCATTATATAATTCAAATGCATTATATGTAGAATATTCAGAACTGTTCTAGGCAGTGTATGCCTCACTTAGTAGAGAGAACACATCAAAGATGTAGTTCTCTTCCATATCAGTGGTACCGGTTGGGAATTTATAACATAACTGAGAGCAGCATACTTAGTACTAACTGAATTCACTGGACATTTGGTTCCATATTACAACTCTTAGCTTTGGAATCCATACAAAGCATAGCTGCACATTTGCTTTCTCTATCTATCCTTACCAATAATTAAAAGTTAATATTTAAAAGTTTTACCTAAATTGACAAATGACGATGATCTACATTGAATGAATGGTAGAAATAAAGTTGGTAACCTTTATTGAATCCTCTACAACAGTGGTTCCAAATCCCTTGTCTTAGTTACTTTTTACTCATTGCTGGGACAAATACCTGACAGCCAAAATGAAGGAAGAAAAGGTTTATTTAGCTCACAGTTTGTGGAGGTTTCAGTCCATATCTGGCTGACCCAAGGCTGAGTAGAACAGAGCAGAGAGAATCCAGTTCATGGAGGTGGAACAGCAACAAAATGGCGGCAGGGGCAGCTAATCAATCAGGGCAGCAGAGAGCAACAGCAAGAACTTGAGTCTGTCTTTCTGACTCTCTTTTTAAATTACAACAGGCTCTCTGCCTTAGTTTATCCTCTCAGGCCACACCCATAGTCTCAACAGTACTCAGACCATAATCCCAACAGTAGTAAAGCATGTAATCCCACTGGATCATCATTCAAGTCTCAAACTCTAGAAGTCCCCGCCCATGATTGCATGAAGCTTTGGGAGGACAACTAGACATAAACCATAACATCACTGAACTGCAGAGAAGTACTCATACATGGTTCTGAGATATAGAGCAAGCAGGCAAAGGGGCCAGGAATTCAATCCCCAGGCCTGCTGTGCCAGCCCCTCCGCTAGGGCATGATAAGACTACAATTCAGACTGGGAATTGTGGCCTGCACCTCTAATCCCAGCTCTTAGGAGGCTGTAAGCAGGTAGATCACTATGTCTGATTTAGTAGTGAGACCCTGAACACCCGGTAGACCCTTCCCTGAGAAATACAGAAAACAAAGAAATGAACTGAGATATAGAGAAAGAGGTGTGCAAAGATGTGCTTCACCTGTACTTGCAATACTTCTGCATTGTTTGCCTTTGAGCCTGAGTTCCACCTCCTGAATTCCAGAGGATGTATAAATTAACCCTTCCTTGGACAATATATAAGTTAATGACATTTAGTATTTTTAATAGCAACATGCACCATCACATAAGTAAGATTGTAACAATCTTCTATATGAAAACAAGAGCATATCTGTATATTGTTGATGTTTTGAAAAATTTTATTCAGTTCCTTCTGGAAAATGTAGCCATTAAAATTCACCAGTTCATCACTATTTATTTGTTTGTTTGTTTGTTTGTTTATTTATTGACTTACTTTACCTGTGTTCACAAACACTTCTCTTTTCAAATAATCTGGTTCACAGAAAGAATCATTTAACTGAATTTAGTTTCCTGGGCACATTCCATCTAGGGTGATGAGCATGACCACGGCCACCTTTCCCTGATTGTCACCAACATCAGTCCTCTTCCCCACAATCCTGGGATAAATTAAATTTATGAGCTGAGGAACCAGTGCAAATACTGAAAGCAAAGTTCCACAGGTGCATACACTTTGGAGTTTATTTGGGAAATATTTTTGACAATTAATGTACTAGCACACCAAATTCACATGTTATGAAGAAAAACCAGCAATGTGGCAGTGTTAGTAAGCTTCAAATTTCATTTAAGGACATATGTTAAAAATAATTCACTTTAACTCACTTTAAAAATGTCAATTCATCCTTCTGTAAAAATGGCACATTTTTATGATAAATTTAAGATTAACATGCTGTGGCAGGAGCATTGATGTGATCAAATTAAATGAAACAGCAGTGTTGCAGACCCAGAACATGCCTGCATACAGACAGGTGTTAGCTTGAAACTAGGGTAATGGTAATTGGTATGCTTCCTTTTCCATAAGACTTGCTGCTATACTTAACCAGTGTTGATGTGTTCCCTTTACACTTACATTCTAAATTTCCTTTTACTTTGACAACTTTCTGTTTCCTTTCAATACAGCATCCTACTGTTATGCTGGTTGTTGGCATGGGGTCCCTTTGCACAAGGCACTGTGAAGGAGTTTTGATCCATTGCTAACCGTGTGTACTGAGAAGACAAGAAAATGTTTTAGACACTAGTATAGCTGGAAAGAAACAGCCATCTTGTTTCCCTTGAAGTAAGATTTGGAGGAGATAATGTATAGAGAAGACCAGATTTGGAGTTGAGATACTTTATCATCTGAGTTACCTATGGCAACTAATTTGTTGCCTCAACTTTTATTGATGTGATGCTTTATTTGTGAAGAATCTGTCAGGAGTGATAGTTTAGTTTGAACAAGTACTATTCATAAGTAATAAAGTACAACTGATCTGCAACAAAATTCCAAAATGTATCACATAATAGTTTTGAGTGTGCCATAAGATATGTGTAATCTGGACCATCTAGATGATCCTAGTACATTCTTATATAATGATGTTTGTCATATATACTTTTTTCTTATAATAGATATGCGATATTAATTTTATTGGCCCTAATAATCATATTGAACAGTGAGCTCAATGTGGAAAAGTGTTTAGCATTAGCTAAGTGATTTCATAAAGCTTATAATGAACCAACAACTTATGCTACAGTTGGAAGAAAAAGAAATCTAATGGTATAACCCAGTTTCACAAAATTTCATATTGAACTAAATTAATTTTACAAAGCATGTTTGCACATGCACACCTGTTGTCCAAGCACCTGGGAGTCCAAGGAGGGAAGATGGAGAAAGGTGCAGGGCAGTGTGGGCCTCATAGTGAACTCAAGGCCAATCTGAAATATATAGTGGGACCCCATCCCCAAAACAGAAAAAAATGATTAAAAAAAGCTTAAATAATATTGGAAAGTGTTATCAAATTGATGTCTAGATTTAAATAAAATAAGGTAACCATTCATTAAAAGCATAGGTGCAAATACGGAAACAAACCAAACATCTAAATAATTAAAAATCTCAATAAATTCTACATCTCTAAAATGATGTGACTATACTAATAAAGAAAAGATAGGTCTCTTCCTTATGAAAAAATGCTACATGGTGGAGTTGAAATCTGCTTGATTATGATTTATATTCAACATTTTCTACTTAATAAAAAAAAACTTATAATTGTGACAAAAAAATCACAAACTGTTGCTTAATGTAGAGGAAAAAATATAGTTGAGGACCATGATATTTGCACATCTCAAATCACTTTGTATTTAAACTTTAAAATCGCAAGAGTGGGGCTGGTAAGATGGAAGGGCCATGTAAATCACCTGCATAGGCAAGCTCAGGTAACTGCAGGCACTGAGGTTTGATCCCTGGCTGTGCCAGCCCCACCCTCAGGACAGATTGAGCCTGCCATAATAATAATAATAATAATAATAAGAAGAAGAAGAAGAAGAAGAAGAAGAAGAAGAAGAATCACAAGAGTTAAGCATTTTCAAGACACTATAAAATGAGTCATGTAAGATAAGTCCAGAGCACTTAATTGTGACTTATTCATTTACTAAATTTACTAAATTTAATGTGTTTATTGAATTATTAAGATGTACCAGACCCTGAGTCAAATAACGGATCTTAGATTTTGCATGTTTAACCTTCTTCTTTTCAGCCAATTGATGGATCATGTGTGGAGGAATGCCTGAGCAGCTCTCCTTGAAAGAAAAGCTACTGCCTCCATTTTAACTCAGCCTGACCCTATTTCCTCATACTGAAATGTGTAGAGCTGGCTAGGACTTCTCATTATCCTCTCTGTTGGCCTTAAGCAGTGTGTATTGGTCTAGCCAAGGTGCTGTTGGTAAATTTTGAGCATGGCACTCGTGTTTCCCTGATAACAGGATGAAGAGCCAATGCTCCATGGTGTCAGCTGGGATCAAGCCTCAAGATAGAGGCTGTGACTTTCTGGGGCTTGAAAGATTACACATCAGAGCTGAAGCACAAGACCCCCCAAAATATTAGATACTATCTCAATAGCATAATACAAATTACTTCCTTTGCATATCTCTGAATATGGTGGAGGTGAATACAGGCCTCCTACGTGGCCCAGCTCATAGTGCTCATCTTCTTCCCACAATTCCCTTTAATGGTCACCTTCCTCCCACAATTCCCTTTTGCAAGCCACTCCCACTTCTCCAATGAATAAAACCAGAGTGCAGCCCTGGGTCATATATATATATATATATATATATATATATATATATATATATATATATATATGATATATGTCTTAGTATCGTTGTTATCGCTGTGGGTTGTACTAGGAGTGGTATACTGGAATTAACTTGGTGGAATTCCAATAACTTGTTTTTAGGATTGTAAGTTTTGACTTCTTAGGTTGAGATGACAAACAGGAAGGGACTCCGACAATCATGAACAAGGACTTGCTCTTTAGCTCCTTCATCATGTTTTGAATGTGTTCTTCTGAGGGGGCATCACATTAAGTTTTTTAAATGTACATTCTACACTTCTTAATTAGAAAGACATGTACTTCAGACAGAATATTGATATGTAGAAATAAATTGTGAAGCCGTAACAGATCAAAACTAATCATTTTCAGAGGGTAAGTTGATCCTTATTGGCTATAATAGTGAAATCCCTGAATGGCTGACTCAGAAGTATTCCAGCTTTTTCGCTGCGCACAAAGTAGTCACAGTAAGTAAGATCAGTTCACATTGCATGACCACCTGTACACAAACTGCTTGCATTTCCCATCGCTTTCTCTAAGCAGTACAACCTTCTCTGGAAGTGTCGGAAGTCATTAAACACACTCATTGTAAATGCATAGACAGGATTTACACAAAATTTACCTTCATGGAAAAACCAAAAATCAATATTCTCCCAATTATCCTCGTATGTAAATATGAGTGATGGTCATTAAGCTGCATGCATTAAAGCGACTACTGCCTGAGATCAAAGTTTCAGAAAGATGCTGGTAAGTTGCCATAAGACAACTCATAAAATTGAGTGGGGCAAAAACATTGTCATCGACATACTGTGAATACATAACTACATATTGTATTATGTTTAGTGGAAAAAACCAGCACAGGTTCTTGATTTTATGCAAAAGAAAGAAGTTCACATTTCCACTGTATAATTTATTTTCTGCTAATGACCATTTTAGTAAACAAACTTACCTCATTGCTTTTCGATTTTCCTCTCCATTTTTCTTCACAAATCATCAAACAGAATACATTTATTATCGAACAAATTACACAAAGTAGTGTTTGATATGTCCGACATTTTCAAAGTTGTGTTAAATATTAAGAGTTCATCGGATTTTTCTAGATTTGTATCATAAGCAATGAAACATTCTATTTTGCTTACAGGTTTAACAGTTCTTATTAATTAATTTTCAAAAGAAATAATCATTTCAACATTACTCATCGTAAACAGAAATAGATGCAACAACATTAATATTTCCATGTCATTTATTTGTGAATGTATATATAGTTATTTTAAACATTTTAAAGGTTGTTCAATTGTGCATGATTTTCTTGTCCTCTTCTTCTCCCTTACATTAACCAGTACCCTTCCTCAACTTCAAACCAAGAAACGATCTTTCCTCTATTCTATTGCATATTTAATTTTAATTCAGTATTATAATAATGCTCTCTCTAAATAATTTTCCATATGTTATCCTGTCATGTCTGTGATTATATTTGTAAATAGAAAAATAATCAGCAAATAAAAACATTGACTTAAGAAATTATGAAGCAAAAAATCTCTTTATCATCTGATGGAAATTGGATTCCAAGCCATAACTTTTGGAAGTGGAAACTATTAGATTGGTACAAAAGTAAGATAAAGTTTGATTACAGATTTTTAAATATAAACCAATATATTGATTAAAAGAAAAGTCCATGGCCAGCAAAATAGCTTAGCAGATTAAAGTGCCTGGAGGCAGGCACAGGGGCCGTGAGTATGATCCTCAGGCCTGCCACATTGGCTGCGCTCCCAGGGTGCATTCTGATGGTCTCTGACTAA
>PVJA010004741.1:0-83767 GCA_004027025.1 Myocastor coypus | reverse complement strand
TGGTTATATTACACATTTTCATCATCAGATCAGTTTAGATTAATACATATAGGTATATAAGATTGATCAAACAATTAAACATTAACCTTTCTAAATCCACATTACTTTTTTTTTTCTTTTCCCCCTTCTTTTCTTTGAAAGTTGACATATTGCATATTGTCCTCACAATCATTCTATAGAGTGCAGTGTGTGGGCATGATAGCACTCAGGTTACTGGACCTTTGTGATCATTGATGGGCTATGTTAACTTGAGTAAATAACATCCCGCTAAGTTAGCTCAGCATCATCCTCAGTGTGGAAGATCCTCCCTAGGAAAAATTGTCACCAGAAGTCATAAAAGGGAAACGAAGAAGGAAGGACTGTTTGTTTCCTTCCAAGGTGCTGCAACCCTCCCTTTCAACTTGGAAACCACCTAACTTACAGTGCAGACTCTTAAGCCTCCAGCACCAACCCTTCAGCCTTCCAGCACAGACCCTTCTACCTTGGGGGATGCTGCATGGAGCTCCACGCCTTCAGCTGGATCCTTCAGGTGCCCAGCAAGAAGACTGATATTTTCATTCCTCACATTCAACTCTGTGGGCAGCCAATGTAAGCTAATCTGTAAATCCTTATATATTTGTGTATCTTTTAAAATATTTTTTAAAATGCTTTATTTGTTTGTTTGTTGATTGGTTGGTCAAGTCATCCTGAATTTAAAGTTATCAGGGGTCATTATGTGGACGTTGGGTAACTCAGTGTGTGTAGAGGAGCTGAGTTGGGGGGGGGGAGCAAAAAGACCCATTGAGTGCGTGGGTTTTGAATTTCCACATTTCTAACCCAGAATCTCGAAGCATCATGATTCCTGCCCATCCGACTGTACGGTTTATGTGGGGAACCTTGGCAACAATGGAAATAAGACTGAGCTGGGACGTGCTTTCAGCTAATATGGGCACTGTGGAACGTGTAGGCTGCTAGAAACCCTCCTGGATCTGCTTTATAGTGGGGATACTGGAGATGCAGTGGATGCTGTCTTAGAGCTAGACGGAAGAACATTACGTGGCTGCTGTGGCAGAGTGGAGCTGTCCAGTGTGAGAAGCTCTCTTTCTAAAGATAGGAGAAGAGAGAGAGCACTGTCTAGGGAGAGAAATAGCAAGCCGTCCCAATCCTTCTCTAGGTCTTGCAGTGAATCTAGGCACAATGAAAGGAAATAGAAGATCAGTTTTCAGGATAAGTAGTGCATGGTAATTAACTTCACTGATGGGTGTATATACAGAAAATCCAAGTTTGGCTCATGACTTCATAAGCTTGATGCACTTTTAAGATGTTTTAGCTGTTCACCTTTGTATCTTGGAACAGTGATACAATAATGTCATTCTGTCTGGTTTGAGATGGATCATAGGAGACATGGAATACCAAGAATTGTCACTTTACAGTGTTCCCTTAAGCAGAAAATTTGCTTTGAACTTTAGTCTTGCACAGACTGAAAATAAACCTCTGGACTCTACCTAGTTAAAGTGTGATGTTCTAATGTTACAGAAACAAAACTGGCAAAAAAAAAAAAAAAAAAACTGAACAAGACCTGTTTCATAGCTGAAACGGTGCACAGACATGCCACCAGGTACAGAGAAAGTCCACACCTGAAACTAAGTGAGTGTGATTTTAAAAATGGAACCAGTTTGTATCCTCGGTAGAGGTTTCCTAGTTGGCATCGAATCAGGTAAATTTCAAGAGCATCTACCTATGCTAGATTACACATGTTCCTCTGGAGATGCTGCATTCAAGAACATAACTGTTTGTATCTTTATTTGGAAACCCGAAATTTCAAAAAACCAATGTCCTGCTGGTTTAAGGGTGCATTGTAGAGCAGAACTTTTACATTACTGTTCAAGATTTTTTTTTTCATGCTGTCATTTGTAATATGTTTTATGAGACTGCCTGGGATTAAAGTTTTGATTACAAATTGTTAAAAATAAATAAATACATAGATAAATAAAGTTATCAGGGAACTATCACATGGGAGAATTTCTCATTGTAATGTTTCATGCACATGATGAACTAGGGCTTAAAGTAACTCCTGAGAACAAGAAGCCAACCCTTTCAGCTGCCCAGACTCCTACATTAGCACAGCTTCAAAGTTGGTGATGATTTATTTGCATATTTTGGTTAAAACTCTTTAGGGAAACCTACAGAAAACCAGCCACTCAGTTTTTCTGGTGACCTAGAACAAACTTGACTCACTGTAACACTGAACTAAGCACGCCCAGAAACTCTCTTGTCTTTCATCTTTCTCTTTTGAACGAACCAATACCTTAAACTGAGCATGCTCAGAAATAGGCCCATCCCTCTGTGTGCCTTCCTACATGAATATTCATAGACTCCTGGAATAACATTCCCATGCTGCCTTTGTTGAGAGAGATCACGGTTTCTCATATAACTACAGGAGTCTCCTTCCTTGATGAAGCACCTCTTTCATCTCCCGGTTGTGCTGTTTGGCATTGCACTCACCAAGATGCATTTGATTACTAATATCCCCAAATATAATTATTGTAATACTCCAGGGCATCTCTACCAGAACAAAGTCTATGTTCATTAAAAAAAAAATATATATATATATATATGCCTCACATCACTCACAAGTCCTCTATTAGATCAACTGGGAAGGAAAGGAGTTACTATTTCTTCCCAATTGTTTCTAGTAAAAGGCTTTCCAAGAGAAGACAAAGAGGCCCAATAGCCACAAAGTCTATGAGTTTCACAACCACCTAGCTACATGGGAGCTCTTGTCTCTGAATTGATGGTCTCTTCAAAAGCAGTGCAGGACATTCAGTCTTTGAAACCTTCAAGAAACCTTTGTTTCCACCAACCTGACAGCTCTGTAGGAGTCTATTTTTAACAACCTTTGGTAATCTTTTCAAAACAGTCTCTCTGCTACTTGAGGAGGGGGTCCCCAGCCTCTCTCCACCTACAAACCTGCCTGCCCACTGTTAATCTGCAGCTCTGTTGGCCAGGAAGCCCACGCAATCCGACCTCAGCCCTGAGAGTGTCAGGTCAATCAGGAAGAGGCACTAAGGGTTCCTGCTGGTTTATCAGCTCCTGACATGAAAATGATTGATAGGACCCAGGAAGAGCTCTTGGCTGAATCTCAGAACACAAGAAATATCAAATCAGATGGTCACAGACGTTCTGTGTGACATATGACACACCTAAAGTGTGTTGTTTCAGCCACAGCAACTCTTCCTGCAGGGAAAAGCATCCCTACAACCCATTGAATACGAAAAAAGCAAGAAAGTAAGTTCCTCCTAGGACTCTTTCATTCTTGAGACTGACTCTAGATATTTAGTAGTTGGGAAGACCAGTGTACAGGTAGCCCTAAGTCTATAGGAAGAAGGGAAGAGAGTGACCCGTGGGCACTTACCAGCCAACAAAGTGTGAGACAAGTACCTTGGCCAGTACTTGACTACAAAGGCAAGAGCAAGGGTTCAGCATGCTGCCTGCCAACATTTAAACCAAGCAGAGAGGAGAAAAAAAGATCCACAAAACTGACTCCACGGAGCATATGTCCTGTATCACCCCAGCGTCACCCAACTTCACTTTTGCCTTCTACAGCAGGAAATCTTTCATCACTTCAAAGATAAGGAAGATGAAGACAAAGAAATTTGCCAAAGATCACAAGGGGCTGGGGGCACTGAGGGCACATCTATCCCAATCCAGGAGCTCAACGCTCTGCTCCAACAGAAAGGGTGTTTTCCTTAGAATGTGAGAAATAAGGGCAATTTCTTGGCTTCCTTAGTCAGCACACCCAGCTGTGTCCATCACATCTGGCTAGGTGCACCATCCCTCCCACCTCTTCACCCACTAGGCTGTTTTCTTCGGTCTCATCTCAAATCCAGGGCTGGGCTGAGCTTCAAGAATAATTGCTGTTAATACACCATTGTTAACCCGTAATTGCTTTCCTCTGGGGCTCACCTCTTCTAAAGGGGCGGTTTTTCCCAGCTTTTACCTTCTTGATGCTTCTGTTTAAGTCTTTAAAAGACACAACTTTCCAAAGAAATAATTAAGGCTTTCATGCCCCCACACTCCTAACACATATATGTTGACCTTTTTTCATTCCTTTTGGAAAAGAACCATTTTTCTGGCACTTTAAAGGGATTTTTATTCAATTATCTTCCAAAATCCTCTTTTCTTCTTTCTTTTAGCACAAAATGCTTCCCAATTGCCTTGAAGGTGAAATTAGGTGCTTGGTCATTCAGCATCAAGCAAGGCTTTAAATTGGAGGAAATAACAACGCTTCTTTGAATGTTAGGGCAGCCTTCACAGAAAGAAATTAGAACGTGCCCTCAGAAGCAGCTGGGTCATCCGTTGCCCATCCATTCTTGCTGTGGTCGGGAGGAGGGAGGGCACAGCGGGACTGGAATTCCAATCACACAAGCACAAAAGACTCTTTTTAAATAAAGTTTACTCAGGAATTAGGGTAAAGCCAAGGAGAGTGTCATCTTCCCTCATTGCTTCTGGGCCTTCACATTCAACCAGTATCCCCCATGGCCCCCTTCCTGCCTGGGGGAGCTCAGTGAAGACTTGTGGGCACTACCCACTTGTGAGCCTCTGTTTTCCAGCAAATTAGAATGAACTCAAGGGTCTGTGGAGATAGCTCTGTAGCACAAGTGCCTGCCTAGCAAGTGCAAGGTTGTGAGTTCAAATCCCAGTCCCACCCAAAAAAAAAAAGTGGAATGAACTCAAAAATCAAGATGATGAAAGTATAACTAAATGCATCAGAAAAAAAAAAAAGAAAGAAAGAAAGAAAGAAATGACTGAGGTTAGCCTGACCTCTGAACTTTATCTTTTCATTTAAAATAGGTAAATTCCCCTAGACTAGCGATGGTGAATCCTTTAGCACTTTCAATAATACAAAGACATTGTTGCATGCATGCAATTGGCTGTACATCACTGATGATGTAAGACCTGTAGAGGGACAGCTTCAGTCTATCTCTCCAGAACATCTAGTGGCCTCCTTACTAAGCAGTACTGGCTCACTAAATGCTTGTACACATGCACACACACACACACACACACACACACACACACACGGGCACATCTTCCACACCTCCTGAGGAGTGATCAACAGGAGAGGCATCTGACTGGTTGGCACCCTCTAGTAAAGGGAGCTATTTTTAAATAACACAGATAGGAAGATTATCATGCCTGTGCCTCCGACAGCTTGCCCAAAATACCTGCCACCCACTACCAGGCTGTAATGCAATGCTTCATTCCTAGAGCGAAGCAGGAGTAGGTAAGAAGTGGCAACCCATCTTTGACATAATCACTCAAAGGATTCTGTTGTCTAATGAAGCCAGAGTCCTTGGCAGAGGGAAGAGGAGACAACAAATGACCCACACAGATAACAGCACATTTCAAACGCTGCTCTGGGAAAGGAAAAGAAAGGTAGAAAAAGAGTAAAAATAACACAAACCAAAGAACTACAGTAGATAAGGATACAGAGGAAAAAACAAAACAGAAAAATAAGTCCAACAATGTTTCCTACAGCCAAAATAGATCTTATTTTGCTAAATCTCCTAACCCCGGTACATTTAATGCTCTAAAACCCTCTACATGAGAGTCTTTTCTGTTGTATGGGTTCATCTATTCAAATGAGAGCCACTCATATAAAGAAGCCTCCCCTTGAGCTGCTGCCTTTGACCAACACAATATCCCCATAATGCCTGAGTTAATCTTTCATGTTTCCTCCATAGATAAAGGGGGTAAGGAAAATATTGCAAACACAGGTTGCTCTAAAAAGTACCAGATTAGCCGGGCGTGGTGGCGCACGCCTGTAATCCCAGCACTTGGGAGGCTGAGGCAGGAGGATTGGTGCGAGTTTGAGACCAGCCTGGGCTACAAAAGTGAGCTCAGGCCAGCCTGAACTGCATAGAGAGACTCTGTCTCAAAAAGACAAAAAAAAAAAATAAAAATAAAAAATAAAAAGTACCAGATTATATGGACTCAATAAGCATTCTTTGTCTAAAAGATCCACAAACTAGCAAAACCAGGGGCTCAACCCAGTGGCCACACAGTACAGATCAAACTGCCCCTCTTCACCCAGGGATTGCACCAACCCAGCCTTCAACCCTCCTTCCGGTGCTAACAGGAAGTTGTCCTCGGATCTTACCCAGTTGCTCTGCAAAGGTTCAAGCTCCGACTGTGGGCCCCGCACACAAAGATAGTGACTCAGCAGGATGGGTGGAGCCTTACTAGCTATGCTGCGGCTTTTGCCCAGGTACCTGGAAGACCGCTGCTCCTAAGAGACCCACTGATCTAAATAATACTGTTCTGTCCTGCCGGTATTATGCCTGGCCTTGGTTTCTGTCAGGTTTATCACGAATGTGTCCCAAATTGGGAATCATCTACTTGCCTGCAGCTTGTATTTCCTTCTTTCTTTTCTATCCCTGCCAGCCACGTAAAAACCCTTACAAACTGAGACATGGCAAATATACTACTGCCACTGCCACTGCAAGGGACAAGCCAGGATGGGCAGCCAGGCAAGGAACTCAAGAAAATGCAAAAAGTGAGCATGGCTCACTGAAGAAGACTGCCTGCCCTGTGCTGGCAGGAAGAAGGTCCTGGTGTCTGAGAAGCAGCAGCACCGGAGGGGCACATGGACAGAGGGACTGGCCACCATGGCCCAGCTTTACAAAACAAGGATGAAATGTGAGCAAAGACATCTGCTGAGATGTCTGTTACCTCTGCTAATGAGAAGGGCCAGGCAGGCTTGTGCTGGGGCCCTTCAGCCAGAAGAAGGAGAAAACCATGACCACTGTGACTTTTTTTGTAAAGAACATTTATGTATTTATTTTGTAGTTGTATTTATTCCTCTGAGAAATGTGTATTCATCTCAGATGCCCAACTTTGGGTTGGGTGTTTGAATTTTGGGGGCCCATTTTTTAGTACTTTACATGTCCTAGATAGAAGACCTTTGTCTGAGTGATTTGGGTTTTAAGATTTTTCCCCCCCAATTTGTGGTCTGTCTTTTTGCTCTATTAGTGATTTCCTCAGTCATGCAGAAATTTCACGATAAGGTGAGACCCCAGTTGTTGAATATTTGAAGTATTTCCCATGTAACCTGCACTGGTTATCCAAGAAATGCAAATTAAAATAACATTGAGATACCATCTCACCCCAGAAAGAATGGGTGTCATAAAGAAATCAACTAATAACAAATACTGGAGAGGCTGTGGGGGGGGGGGGAGACCTTTTATCACTGTTGGTGTCAGTGTAGACTGGTACACTAACTATGGAAATCGGTGTGGAGACTCCTCAGAAAACCAGAATTGAAAGTCTCATTCAATACAGTTGTTCCTCTTCTCAGTATTCTTCCAAAAGAACTGAAGACATCATACCACAGTGATATATGTGCACCCATGTTTATAGCAGCACAGTTTGTCACAGCCAAGTCATGGAAACAACCAAAATGTCCATCATCTGAGGAATGGATACAAAAGACATGGTGTTTTTATACAGTGGAATATTACTCAGCTATAAAGAAAGACAAAATTTGAGGCCCTTATAGGAAAATCAATGCAACTAGAGGCTGTATTCGTAAGTGAAATAAATCGAACCCCTATGTGTAAACATCTTATTGTCTCCTTCATATAAGAACCTGAAAGAATAAATAAAATCTGAAAGGAATAATAGATATAGTAATGTGGAAAAAAACTGAATATAAGAAATAAACAATAAAGATTAGGAAACAGGAAAAGAGACAGGAAGAAAAAAATAAGGGGGAAAACCATGCAAGTATCTATTCAGGGTAGCTGAGATGATTGTAGGACTGATTTCCTTCAGCTTTTGAAAGTAGCAGTTAATGCTTAAAATTCTCACACTGACTAACTCTAGATGTTATCATCTATAATCTGAGCAGCTACACCAAAGACAGCAGTGTGCAACACAAAAACCACAGCTGGGTGCCTTGCATCTTGTTCTTTTAAATGTGTTCCATTTCTGGGACTGGGGAGATAGCTCAGGGGCACAAGTGTCTGCCTGGCAAGTGCAAGGTCCTGAGTTCGATCCCCGGTTCCACCAAAAAATAAAAACAAAAATAAAAAATAAAAAAATAAATGCATTCCATTTCCAACACCTTATCAATTAATATTCACTCTTTAAAATAAATTTTCAAAAACATAAAGTAAAAGAGGACAAGAAAAAATTTAAGTCTATTGAAAGTAAGCATCAATGTTTAACCATTTCACCAATTTTGCATACCTGTATCTGCTCATCTGAAGAACAGATTTGATGATGAAAATATATAACATAACAAGGATGGTTCAATTTGTACTCTTGTTTTGAAACTCTGTATCACATAGACTGTTGCTTGTCAATCTGTTTTTGTCTTTGTTTTGGGGTTTTTTTTTTTGTTGTTTTGTTTTTTGTTTTTTTGTTTTTTAATTTTATTTTTATGGCCGGCTCAGCCTGCCCTGAGGGCAGGGCTGGCACAGCATGTGGTGCCAGGGATCGAACCGCGGTCCCTGCAGCCACCTAAGCTTTCCTAAGCAGGCACTTTAGACCACTGAGCCATCCCGCCGGGCCCCTTGTCTTTGTTTTTGCTATTTGTTTTTCTCTTTAAAATAAAACAAATAATGGGAACTACTGCATGAAATAACAGTAGGGAGTGAATTCTCAAGAGGTTCATCAATCAGATACATGCATTTACATATTTATCCTCACAATATATGAAGTAATTAAATTGAGTGAATTCATGTTTATAATCATAAAAAATCATTTTAAAAAAAGAACATTCATCTATTCCTAAGCTCAATTAGCTGGCAATCAAAAGCACAGATCAGTGGCTTTAGAACTAGATTGTCCACCGTGTTGCCTGCTAACCACTCCAGGTGTTCAGTGTTCCATACCCTTTAAGTATACAATACCATTAGACTTCAGAATTTATACAAAAAAGGGAACATAGCAAATCTCAATTGATTTATATTACTTATAAATGAAATTTTATTTTGAACATTTGGATTAAATAAATTCAATTATTTGAATAGATTTTATCTGTCCCTTTGTATTCTTAATGTGGCTCCAAAAAAATGTAAAATTCCTACGTGGCTCACATTATATTTCCACTGCATGCATAACTTTAGAACAGTCAGCCTAATGTCCCCAAGAAGGATTTGGCAGCATGTGAAAACAACTGTGATGGTCACAACTAGGGGTGAGCGGCAACTGTCGCTGCTGGGACAGAGGCCAGAGACACTATTGAATTTCTTAAGTCCCACTAGAAAGCACTGCGTGGCCTGAATCACCAGCAGCACAGAAGCTGAGAAGCCCTGGTGGAGAGGAATCTCCCCTCTGCTGCAGAACCACTTTCAGCTTCTTCATGGAATTATTTTCCCTACCGGTGCAATGGTGGTTGGTTTTCTGCTGCTGTTTTCCTTGTCTTTCTCCAGAGGGAGAAAGCCTGACTTTCCCTGCTTCTCTTTTAAGATGAAATGAGAATATTGTCCCACAGATTGAGTCAGTGTCATGGATTTCTTTCCATGAGCAACAAATAAGGTACAGTTTTCATTAAATTACATAATACAAGGTATATATTTTGGTTATTATTTCCTGAAACAGATTTGGAATGTGATCTCCATGGTTGTGAAGAGGGATGTCTGCCCTAAAGAAATCTGAAGATGGAACTACTGTGAGGGGCCCCTTTAAGTGGTTCTGCTTCCCATCATAGAATGCAGTCATCTTGCCCTTCCACACAGCGCTGGTGAAAGTGTTCTCATTAATTGATGTTTAAGCCAGGCGTGGTGGCGCACGCCTGTAATCCCAGCACTCGGGAGGCTGAGGCAGGAGGATCGGTGAGAGTTCGAGACCAGCCTGGGCTACAACATTGAGCTCAAGGCCAGCCTGAATTGTACAGCGAAACCCTATCTCAAAAAGACAAAATAATAATAATAATAATAATAATAATAATAATAATAATAATAATTGATGTTTAAAGAATTAGTTTTATTTCTCCCCAAGCCTAGTATCCAAAATACCTGTTTGCTTGGTTACAAGGCCAAATCATTTTTCTTGCTGCTCTCCATTTTTCACATGAGATTCAATATAGCATACATGACATTTTAAATTAAATTGATTTTTGAAAATACAGCAGAAGCAATGTGCAGAACTGAGGCAACAAGGAGACACAGGGATTTTAACAGAAGGAAGGTCTTTATTTTTAATGAAATCAATATCAGTCACCTTAGTACTCGGAAAAGTACCTCCCTGCAAAGCAGGAAACTAACGTGCAATTTATTCTGTGGAGGGCTTCTTAAAATATACTTTTAACCTTTTTTTTTTTTTTTTCCTGTATTTTAGGGAAGGGTCTACAATTGCCATCTCAGCGTGCCCTGGGGTTGGGCTAGTACGGCAGGCCCAGGATCGAACCCCACTCCCCCACCCCACCCCCACCACACCCTCCACCCTACCTCCACCTCCCACCCTACCCCTGGCCCCTGAGCCTGCCGTTAATCTACTGAGCTATTTACCCGGCCCTAATGTTTTAGTCTTTTTCCTTGCAGAAGACCCAAGATTTTTAACAAAAAAGTGCAAATGCTCTATCTGATCAGACATCAGCTAACATTTCTTAGGAGATCACTCTTGCAGGAGCTTCTGTTCTCTCATTTTAAAGACATCCACTTCCACCTCTGTCCACTTTTTTAAAAAACTACTGCAACCTCTTTCCTGTCTCCTTAGAGTCATTTCTCATCGCAAAGGTACTAACTAGGCTACAGAGAAAAAGCACTTGAGAAATCAGTTCTTCCCTCAGCCTCACCTTAAACCTCTTGCCTCACCTCACCCCAGGTCCATTTTTTAAAAAAAGACAACCATAGACAGTTCTTCTTAACTACACAACTGGAAGATCCCCTGCACCCCTGTCCAGCTCTTCCACCAGCCTCATTTCGGGAAGCACAGAATCTACCGTGTCCTAATCTCCAAGGCGTTTCATTGGGTTTCTTTCATTTGGTATAGCAGCGTAACACTAACCACTTCCAGGAAGAAACTCCCACTTGAAATGAAGTTATAAGACAGGTACAGGCTCGGCTCCCTTAACAGCCTCTGGCTATCTCTGGTCACATGGAAGAGTGCAATCTGTAGGAATCTTGGTGGAACAGGGAGTTTCCAAGGGCCGGTGGTGTTAAGTCCCAGAGGGTAGACGAAGGACACACACTGCTTAGCCACCTCTGTGTAGGCACCACCAATGTCATTTCCATTGGTAGGTGAAAGAAAGCAACATCTCTGGCTAGGTGCCCGCTTCCTAGAGAGTTCCTGCACCATGAAGATTCCATGATCTTGGGGGGAACATCTAGGATTCTCTGCCACTGATGTCAAAGCAGCATTATTGCACAGGCTCCATACAAGGGAAAAGAAGGAAAAGTCTAAAACTCTGGTGTCTGCTCTTTAAATTGTGCATTTACCCTTTGAAATAGGACACCAGGAAGACATTTTTCCAAAGATGATTGACAGTCATTTAAAACTTTTTTGATCTTTTATGTATTTGTTTACTTATTTGTTTGGTGCAGGGTCTCAGACTCATAGTCTGGCTCAGCCTCCCTAGCACTGGGATCACAGGCGTGCACCACCATGTTTGCTGGTTGGGACAGCTCCCCCAGGGTGCTGAGGCCTGCCTAGCATGCAGTGCAGGGAGTCGAACCCAGATCCTTGCATTTCCCCAGCAAGTGCTTAGACCACGTGCGCTATCTCCCCAGCCCAAACACTCATTTTAGGAGGTGTTAAGAGTTAAAAGAATGGACTTCATGTCCACACAAACGGATTATACACCCCAGGTCCACTCGTGCCTTTTCAGGGACTTTGGGCAAATTGCTAACCCCTCGGCCTACTTTCTCTTCTCTACAAAGGGGGTACCCATAGCTACTTATTCAAATTATTGGGGTTATTAAATGAAACCAGACATATTCTGGAGAAGACCTAAGATTTTGAAACAGAGACATGCGCTCTGTCTGGTTTAAGTGATCAGACATCGAGTGTGGCCTAGCAAATGCCATCTAACTAGCAATGCTCAATAATGACAGGGACTGCTAGTTAGAGTTCTAGCTAATGTGATGGAATTATCATTTGAATAAGTAGAATCCTTTTCAAATATAGTTCAGAAACATAATAATTATCCCAAACTCCCTAAGGATCATGGAACTATGAACTTCATAACATGCTTTAAATTAAAATTAGTTGTGGTGGCAGGGCGGAGGGGGTGGGCCGGCGAAAAGGCGCTCCAGAGGCCTGCCCCGCCCACTCGGCCGCAGCCACCCAGGCCGTGTACCATGCCGGCCTTCGCCCCCAAGCTCCTTCTGCCCGCCGAGTCGCACAGTGAGCTGTAGTACCTGCAGCGGGTGGAGCACATCCTGCACAGTGGCTTCCTCAAGGATGACCGCACAGGCACCCGCACGCTGTCGCTGTCCGGCATGCGGCGCGCTAAAGCCTGCGAGATGAATTTCCCCTACTGACAACCAAGCGTGTGTTCTGGAAGGGTGTCCTGGAGGAAATGCTGTGGTTTATCAAGGGATCTACAAATGCCAACGAGCTGTCATCCAAGGAAGTGAAGATCTGGGGTGCCAATGGGTCCCGGGATTTCCTGGACAGCCTGGGGTTTTCTAGCAGCCAGGAAGGAGACTTGGGCCCTGTTTATGGCTTCTAGTGGAGGCATTTCGGAGCTGACTACAAAGATATGGACTCAGATTACACGGGTCAAGGAGTTGACCAGCTGCAGAACATGATCAGTACCATCAGAACCAACCTGACGACAGAAGGATCATCATGTGTGCCTGGAACCCGAAAGATCTCCCTCTGATGGCGCTGCCTCCTTGCTGTGCCCTGTGCCAATTCTACGTGGTGAATGGGGAGCTGTCCTGCCAGCTGTACCAGCGGTCAGGGGACATGGGCCTGGGCGTGCCCTTCAACATCGCCAGCTATGTGCTGCTCACCGACGTGGTTATGCACATCACGGGACTGAAGCCAGGTGACTTCGTGCATACTTTGGGAGATGCACATATTTACTTGAATCACATTGAGCTGCTGAAAACTCAGCTTCAGTGAGAACCAAGGCCTATCCCAAAACTCAAAATCCTTCGAAAAGAGACAACTGATGACTTCACAGCAGAAGACTTCCAGCTGGAAGGGTACGATCCCAACCCTGCCATTAAGATGGAGATGACTCTGTAGGGTGCTCTCCACAGTGCTATGCAAAGGAAGGGCTCCTGTTTAGAGCGTGACTCTGGGTGCTTTTGTGTCTGAAGAAAAAAGGAAGAGGGTGAAAAACTGTCAATTGGTAACTTTTAAAGAGATTGTCACTGGCAGGCAAAAGGAGCTGGTTTTTTAGTAATAAAACATGTTAGCTTTACTAATCCAAGTGCACGAAAATGCTGAGATTATGAAGTAACAACAGTGAAAGTTTGTATATTACAAAAACAAAGACGTTCATTTCAGTTGTACACAGCGAAATTGCTGAAACTCATTCTATGAAGGAGCTCTTCCCTCAGATCTGAACAGATGCCAGTCAGAATGTATAGTTTGCTTGCAAACATTTGCTGTTACATGTTTTATATATTCCTTAACAAAGGATTGGTTTATATTTTAAAAAATTAGTTGTGGTTTAAAAGATACTTTTTGAAAGCATATATTTATTTATTTATTTATTTATTTATTTATTTTATGTTTGGTACAGAGTCTCACTGCATAGCTCAGACTCATAGTGATCCTCCTGTTTTCAGCCTTCACAGTGCTAAGATTATAGGCATGTGCCACTATGCCTGGTCTCAGTGGCCAGCCCAGTTTGCCCAGGGGTGGGACCAGCATAGCATGTGCTGCTGGGATCGAACCCAGTCCCTTGTGCTTGCATAGGCAGATGCTTCATCCACTGAGCTATCTCCTCCCCAACCCTGAAAGCATACATTTTAAATATCCTACCTTCCTTTAATATCTATGAATTTTATCTCTAAAGAAATTTTAAATTATCATTATTCACAGATGACATGATGCTCTACACAGAAGACCCAAAAACTCCACCAAAACACCTCTAGATTTAATTGCCAAATTCAATAACGTAGCTGGATAGAAAGTCAGCACTCAAAAATCAATAGCACTGTAGCACACCAACAACAAAGTTAATGAGAAAGAAATTAGGGGAAACACACCTTTCATAGTAGCATCAAAGAAAAATGAAATGCTTAGGAATCAATGTAACAACGAATTAAAAGATCTATACACTGAAATTCACAGTACTTTGAGAAAGGAGACTGAAAAAGGTAGCAGAAAAGCATCCCTTGCTGTTGCATACGAAGAACCAACATTGTGAAAATGGCCATACTCCCACCACTGTTTCCCAGATTTATGCAGTCCTAATCAAAATACCATTAACATTCTTCACAGAATAAGAGAAAACATTCCTAAAATTCATTGGGAACCAAAAAAAGACCTACAGTAGCAAATCCTGGGCAACAAAGGCAAGGTAGGAGGCATCACAATTCCTGACTTGAAATGATACTACAAAGCCACAGTGATAAAATCAGCATTGTATTGGAAAAAAGAAAAAAACAGACCTGAAGACCAATGGATCAGATCAGAAAATACAGACAGAAATCTCAACACACACAGCCAACTATCTTTGACAAAGGAGCCAAATATGTTCATTGGGAGCAATATCATCTCTTTAATAAGGGGTTCTTGGACAAGGGAGAGAGCTCAGCTCCCCATGCTGGCCCTGCACCAAGCTGGCCACCAAAACCCGGCATGGTGTTGAATGCCTGTAAGCCCAGGGCTGGGAAGGCTGATGCAAGAGGGTCACTATGAGTCCAAGCTACATAACAATAACCTGCACCAAATAAATAATGTTAAACAAAAATTAAGGAGTGTTGCGAAAACTGGATCTCCATAGACTAAAGACTAAAACTAAACCCATGTCTATAACTATGCACTAAACTAACATCAAAGCGAGTCAAAAATCTAAATATTAAAACAAAAAACATTCAATGTATCTGAAGATAAAATAGATACAAATCTTGAAGATACAGGTATAGGCACAGAGCTCAAGAACAAAACCCAAATTGCACAAGAAATATTTCAAACAATCAACAACTTTTTAACTCATTAAAAAAACTTTTGCACATCAAAAGAAATCACCAACGGAGTGGAAAGAGACAATCTACAGAATGGGGGAGATTTTTAGTCACTTTTCCCTCGACAAAGGATTTTCTATCTAGGACATATAAAAAATTGAAAAATCAGATCTCTCAAATTCAAAGACTCAGTCCAAAAGTAGGCGTCTGAGATGAACATACACTTCTATATGAAGAAATATAAAGGACAAATAAATATTTTTAAAATGATCAGCATCGCTGGTCACCAGAGAGATGCAAATTAAAAGAACATTGAGATTCTATCTTGCCCCAGAGAGAATGGCTAACATCATGGGAAAGGAACCCTCTTACATGGCTATCGAAAGTGAAGACTCATGCAGTCATGTAAAAATCAGCATGGAGATCCCTCACAAAGCTACAATTGGAGGTTCCATTCAACGCAGCTATTCTCCTTCTAGGTATCTTCCCAGAAGAATTAAACATCATGTCAGAGTTAAATATGTGCACCCACGTTTACAGCAGCACAGTTTATAAGAGCTCAATCCTAGAAACAGCCCAGATGCCCAACAACCAATGAATGGATAAAAAAACAATAAATTAAAAAAAAAAAGATGTGGTGTTTTTACAAAATGGAGTACCACTCAGTCATAAAGAAGGATAATCTTGGGATGTTTATAGGTAAATGAATGCAATTTGAGGTCATGTTCATTAATGAAATGAATCAGATTCACATGGGTAAACACCATATTTATTGTCTTTCTGGTGTGAGAAACTGAAAGAGTAAATAAGGTCTAAAATGTACAATAGACACTGTAAAATGCAACAAAATTGTCTGAAAAAAAGATAAAAGAACTAGCAGGGGAAAGAAGAAAGAAAGAAAGGGAAAAGAAAAAAATAAAAGTTAGTTACACTACTAGTGTTTCTTCATTTAGAGAAAAGGAAGGTTTGCATTTGTATCAATTGGAGAAATTTTCATGTCCATATCTTATACTGTGAGTAACTACTTTGTGGAGGACCACCTGACCAGCTCTCATTGAAGGAAGAGGACTGTCTCTATTTTGACCAAGTCTGGTCATATTTCCTTGTATTGATATGTAAGAGCTGGCTAGGACTTTTATTTATCCTCTCAATTGGCCTTAAGCAATGTATATTGGTCTAGCTGAGGTGTTGGTGATAGTCTTTGAAGGTGGTATGCTTATCTCCCTGGTAACCTATACCTGCTGCTCCTTAATGTGAGCCAGGTTGTGGCAGGTCAAGGAGCCAATGCTCTGCACTGCCAGCTGGGAAGGAACCTCGAGACAGAGGCTATGACTTCCTGGGACTTGAAAGATTACATCAAAGCTGAAGCACCAGACTACCCAAAACATTAGATACTATCTAAATAGCCTTATGCAGATTACTCTCTCTGCATATCCTCTGCAGGTGGCAGAGGTAAATGCAAGACCCTCACCCAGCTCAGCTCACAGTATTCACCTACCTCCCACAATTCTCAGTCATTCCTCCTCAAGCCACTCCTCCACTCAATAAAGCCAGGTGAGGCCCTGGATAGCTCTCTTTGTTGCAGAGAACCATCTTTGTGGCTGGACTTAGAGTCCCTTGACTCCCCAGTAGTTATAAATATGTTTTAATGTCTTTATTTTCGCCATGGGTTGCATGGGAAGTGGTAGATTGGAATCACCTTGGTGAGATTCCAATGACGTAACTTTGGAGTTACAAATACTGACTTCTCGGACCTAAAAGGGACGACTACACTACTTTAAAGATAATAATATGCAGCATATTAGTTATTGTCATTCTTCTGTCATATTGTTGTGAGATTTTGTTTTACCTTTTCTCCATAAAATAAAAAAAGAACTACAAGACGCGGGATGACACACATTTCTTTCACTGGATTTGTTGTTACTCTTCATTTTTCAGGTGTGCCTCAGGGTTTATGCGTGTCTATGCATGTGTGGGCCCATGTGCATGTATGTGTAGGTCTGTGTGTGTATATGTGTGTGTGTGTGTGTGTGTGCCTGTGTACACTTTGGCTTTGCATCATTATAATACTACCTAGGATAATCAACTTATAAAGAGAAATGGCTTGCTTTTAGCTCACAGTTTTGGAAGGTTCAGTCTGTGGTCACTGGGTCCATAGCCCATAGCTTTGGCCCTGTGGAAAGAAAGCACAGCCTGGCAGGAGCACATGGTAGGGGACAAGGGTTCACCCATGGCCTACATATGCAACAGCAGAAGAGGAGGGGACTGGAGCTCATGATTCCCCCATAGAAATCCCCAGGGACCTCTTGGTAGACCCCATTTAGCTTCCACTTCTCCCACCAGTGTCACCATAGAGGCTTGAATGTAAGAACCCTGGGGTGACACTCAGCATCCAACTGCAGCAGTGTGTAAAGTGCTTCCTCTTCATCCTGTGTTGTGCCATGTGCACACACTGCATACCATCATTGTACAGACTTAAATTATGAGATGATTATAATAGATGACACTTATATAAATGGGCCCAATTCCCATTCTTTGATGTTCCAGGGTCCATCAAACCATGGACCTTCTCAGCCTCAATGGGTGAGAAGCCGATACCTTCCTCAAAGACAAATTCCATGGTGCCCCAACGTAACACAGAGAACTAACCTATGGTCATACAATAGTTTTCAGCTTTCTTTTCAATTTTTTTTCCACAACGATACTTTTTAGTGGTATTATTTTAGGCTCTCATTCAGAAGAAAAGGAAACTTACCAAGAATAAGAGTTTTTCATTACAATAGCAAAGAGAAAAGCAGAAAGAAGAAGCAATTGAAAAGGGCTGGGTCTGGAGTACAAATGAATGTGTGCCTCTCTACAACATTCTTCCTGCTGTAGTTAAACCTCTTCACACAGCCATCGCTTGCCTTTTCCTGTAGCCAGTCCCTCAGAAGGCTCCAAGGTCAGAGGAGAGGGGATGGGAATGGGAAGGAATCTGAGGCACCAAGGACGATGTCAGGGCCCTGCAGAGAGATCCCAAGTGAGAGGGACATGCATAGAAAGTCACCAGGAAGATGCTACTGCCGAAGCCAGGAGCATCGGATCAAGAAATAGGTTTCAAAGAACATAAAGCGAAGCACAGATGGACACTGAGAGACAATGGAATCTGGGTGAGAAACAGACTTAAATGGGTCATGGTTGGCTGGCTCCAGGGCACCCACAGCTTTCCCAGCCGAGCTGCCAGGTGTAGACAAATTGGTTTATTGAAGAAGAGTCAAGCACCAAGGAAGTATCAGTCCCTTCAAGGCTTTCTGTAATATGAGCAAACCAGCATGGATCATGGCCTATGTTTCCATTCCGCCCGCTGAATGTCAGATTGTATGAGATTCTGCTCCTAGAGCCATAATACTGCTTAGGTCAAAGAGAGACAAGAAGGAGCAAGCTCGGGCAATGCAGAAGACAACGGGTGTCAGACCCTCTGGGAGCACAGAGAAAAAGCACCTAAACCACGGCAAAGGGAGAGCTGACATGGGAGAGGTTGACAGGGTCCTGAGCTGGCTTTCTCAGCCCTGCAGACCTAGGTTATCTTTCTCTATAACAAACTACCCCGGACATCCCTGCTCCCGGTGTTGGCGATGTGGGACTGGCTCAGCAGAGCTGTTCTGCTGCCTTGCCCAGGTATGGCCAGGTCTGCAGTCATTGGGCAGCTGAGCTAGCAGAGATACTCCCGGGGGTAGACTTACCTACCTGCCTGCTTCTGCCCTCTGTCTGAATTCCTCTCTTTCCATGGCTTCAGAAACCCAAGCATTGAGTCCCAAACATGTGAGCTTTGTGGCTTCTGCTTGTGTCCTGTTTGTGCATGTCCATCTGACTGACACAAATTGTTTGTCAGGTCCAGAGCACTGTGGCAGGAAACTGCCCAAGAACTTGGTTCCAGGAAGTATGTTTCATAAGGAACTTACTGTGGCACTCTGTCATGGCTCTCCTTGCTGAATTTCCCCAGATTTGAGAATGGTATTGCTGAGGAGCCCCCACTCCATCTGTCCCCTGCCTCATGGAGGAACCAAATTCAGTCCAGTGTCTTGGAAGAGCCATCTCTGCTGACCGCCAATGCCTTCAAACCTACACCAGCCCAAGGGGCCAAGATTAGGCCTGAGTCCCCGGTGCAGCCCACTGGTCAGAATTGCAGAAAGCAGGCACTGAGCCCAAGGTCACTCCATCAGTTGCAACCCAGTGACCAGGAAAAGAAGTGGAAAGGGAGACTCAGGCTGGTTAAACAGGCCTGAGGAGGTCTCTCAAGGGTTGGGTGGAAGCCTCCAGCCCCAGCAGGTGGGACCTACCCGCTGAGAGTGGCTTTGCAGGACATGTTCCCCTCCTTTTCCCCCACCCACCCTGGCCCTTCAGCCCTCCCCTGTCCCTTCTCCACATGAGCAAGCTTCTTTCCCTACACACTGCTGCCACAACGCTGTTACTCACTGTGGACCTAGAAGCAACAGCATCAGGTGGCCATGGGCTAAGACCTCTAAAACCGTGAGCCAAAAACAAAGGGAAGAGAAGCTGATCCTCGCTATCACAGATCCTCGCCAATCTGAAAAGTATACAGAAGCAACAAGCAAAAGCAGTAGCCTTGAGGTCCCTCTCAGGCCCAGAGTAGACCATAAAAACCAAAGTGTCCATGTCTCAGCATAGACAAAAGGTCTCCCCACAGCTCGGCTTCCTAGGCACATTTTTGCTCAGGCTACAGAATCTTGGTGAGTACCCGCAAAGGTTACTTGTCAGGTTTCCCATTCTGCTGATGAGTCAACTGAGCCCTAGGGTGGTTAAGTGACCAAAAAGAAATTAATAATGAACTCATGGGAGAGCATAACAAAATGGTCAGGAACCTACAGAGAATCTTGACTTGGCTTCAGTGTTAAAGAGTTGGCATCCTTGGGGAAGTACAATACTGTGGGTTTTATTCCCACACCTGATTAAATTAAAAAGAGATTTCTGTTGTTGTTTAATTCAACAATTAAAAATGATGTGAACATTCGAATAATCTTATTTAAATAAGTTTTATTTCTGGAACTTGTTTCAGCATAACTTTTCACTTAAAAGAGTCACAGCTAATTTACAGCACTCCATTCATCAGAATCGCAGTTTAGCTTCTATTCATTTAAAAAACACTATTTTGAGCAGTTTTAGGTTCATAGCAAGTACCTTATATGCTTCAGAAGTGACGGTGTAATTAAAGCTTAAAATCATGACCGCTTTGTCACCACTGTAATAAAAAAAAAAGCCAAGATGCTGAGATCAAAGTGATTTTATTAAATTCTATATTTTTACCTTGAGATATTATGGGTAGTTAACAGTTAAAACACAGGACCTCTGATCCTTGGCCTAATTTACTAAAGAAAATAAAATTTACTCTCCATTCATGGGGCCTGATGAAGTCAAGACTCATCTAAGGCAAGTCTTCCATTTCATGCTTTTGACCCTGGGGTAGGAGCTCGATGGGAGGAGGTGCTACCCTGGGCATTGCAGATCTAGCCCCGCCCTTCCTGGGTGTTGCAGATCTAGCCCCCCTTCCTCTCTCCCCACAAGACTCCAGCAGCACAGTCACACCTACCTTTCCCCCACCATCCCAGGGATGACAATAAAAATGTCCCAATTTTCCTCAATGTCTCTTGCAAGGGGAGTAAAAGTTATTTCTAATGAAAAAAAAAAAAAAAAAAAAACTAATCTGGAAAATCAAGGTTAATCGGAGGATAAAATATATTTAACATTGTCTGCATCTGCCTTTTCCCCTTTCTATAATACATTTCAGAAATAACTAGAGCTAGATTTGCTGATGACGTCTAGCACCTGCGACGTGTGTGCCTTCCCTGTTGGTCCTCACAGTTTTCTATCTGGGGTGATATGTCACTGAGAAGATTTCCATAAGAAGTCAGCGCAAAATGAGAGAGTGGTTGGGCTGGGGTGAGAGCTCAGTAGAACAAGCGTCTGCCTGGCAAGCGCAAGGTTCAATCCCTGGTACTGCAATAAATAAATAATGAGAGAACAATGGATTACCTCAAACCTAAGCACCCAAAGTTAGGCAGTATTGCTCCATTGACCCCTGAGAGTAACAAGGCAAATGTTACATATAAAAACTGATATTTAATTCAAGTTTTACATATTCTTTGGACACCCAGATTACCTCTTTTCCACCATAGCCAATATGATGCTCTTTGTTTAAAGATAAAGGCCTAACAACAGCAAAGCCAGCTAGGTTCTTAGCTAATAAGAGTGAAATCCAAACCAATTTACTTGCGTAAAATGAGCCACATCCCTAAATTACTGGTTTCAATGCTATTTCTATTGCAAACCTAGACTCTTGGCTGCTCTATGCAGCTAGCAAGCTTGCTTTTTCAGGAAAGTAGAGGACTCACTGCTCCAGACTCTGCCTACCACAGACAACACCATAGAATCAGCATCTGTACCTAAGCATCCAAGTGCACCAAGCTTTCTGAACTGGCAGCTGAGGTTCAGAGAGTTACATCTGAACTCGGTTCTGTGCAGAGACCAGACAGACAGCACTTTTGGCATCTTAGCATATTTCACAGACTGGACCACCTCGTGAGCAGGGCACAGGAGGGCGAAAATGCATTCCACTAAGTATGAGGGAAATTTAGACTCAATGTTCTATTTGCAGAGCTAGGGCTGGACAGGTATGCCCAGGAATACCTTTTAGGTGTTATTTTTGGTAGAAATAAAATAGACTGAGGGAGAGGAGTTTGAAGAGCATAACTCAGTCAGCAAGATAAAAAAAAAAAATGTCCTTGTGAAAAAGCAACAGAGAGGCATGAGGGAGGAGCTGAGCCTGGGCAGCAGCTCTGTCTTCTGGCCCAGCACATCTTCCTATGAAGAAGTCCTGCCTGCCCTGCGGACAAAGAGGGCTGCACTGAGCCTGCTTTCTCAAGAGCTCATGAAATGGTGTCATGTGACCAAACTAAGCTGACCAGTTGTCCACATGTCCACGCAGGCTGTGCAAGGAACACTATCACATCACTATGTACAAGACACTTGGAGGACAGCAGAGTGGAGACTCAGAGTCCACTCTGTCCTCGCCTGAGCTCCCTGGACTGTTAAGGAGCACACCCTACACACAAGTTGCTCCCCCAATCCACAGCCGTCCTCCGTCATCCCTGGGAACCTACATCACCTGACCTTCAGAATTCCTCAACAAGTTAATGTCAGGAGCCAGTCTATATCTGGGCTGGAGGCTCAGCAGTGTCCACAAATGAATGAGAAGGGCAAAGCAGAGCCCCGTGGGGCAGGCTGGATCCTTAAAGTAGGGCCAGGTTCTGCAGTGCAGAACTGCAGCCCCACATCTAAGGAAAGGAGAGTCCACTGCGCTCAAAGCTTAGAGGGCCTCGGCAGGGACTGTCCTCTGCACACCAGAACAGGAAGAGATGGCAGCCCTAACTGCCCTCCCTCCTCCCACCAATGCCTGTGAGTAGCTCTACCAGCTTCACCCACCTGCCAGTCCCCAGGTCAGCACAGATGGCCCTCATCTAGAGGGGAATATCAATGTTAATCATGAATCTACGGAGAAAACTATTTCCCCTCAAACAGAAATAGATACATTATGAAGCAGAATGCCTACTCAGCATGAACTGTGCAGAAAGACTACGGATAGATGTCAAACCTCAGATGGACCATTTCATTTCAAAGACTGTCCCCCTCTCACACCTAGAAGAGGGGGAGCCCAGGGCAGGCGGTGCAGGTCAGGCACATACTTGTGTGGGGAGTACAGAGTACTTCTAGGGGACTCTGGAATCCCATGCACAAGCTTGGGCTTTTGCGTCCAGGATGATGTAAGGTAGGGCTGGGGACCAGAGGCTCTTCTGGGGACGGGGCTAAAAATCTATCTGTTCTCTTACTGTTTTGAGGGGGTGCCAGAGTCTGTTAAATAGCTACAGATCCACACCCAGAAAGAGCCTTAGCCAATGCCTCTTGGCCTTGTGGTCTGAAATCTAAAGCTCCCACATTAAAGGTGCAAGAGAGAGGAGTCAAGCCTGAAAAGCAAAGTAGGCAAATCACAGTGAAGATCCTTTGCTTTCTTCCCAGAAGTTCCTCCTCTTCTGGAGAGTCTAAGCACAGCTGTCCCTTTCCCTGATGACCGGAGCAGGCACTGGATCAAATGAGGGCTTCGCACAGCTTCTATTTCAAGTCCATGGCAGTTTGGGTTTTTTTGGTTGGTTGGCTTGATTTGGTCTTCACTGTTGTTTGTATTTTGGTTTTTTCTTGTACTTTTCAGGAGAGAGAAGAATTTTATAGACAGGGCAACCTTGAGGTTGTGTGTCTTGTATTTTTTAACTTTTCTGAGAAATACAGAGCTAGACAGACAACCCCCAGGGAGACGAAACCTCCCGGGACTGTCTAGGTTCCAGCAGGGAAGTGAGCACCCCAAGGCCCGTGGGAGCGCAAGGGCACCCTCTGTGCGCCAATTCAGCTTGCAGCTGCAAAGGACAATTCTGAAGGCAGGCATAGAAGCCAATGTGAGCTGAAGGTTGACTTTGACACACACGAGCGTGTGCACATGCACACACACACACACACACAGTCGCACTCACACGCATGCACAGCGCTGCAGACAGTAATGAAACAGGCAGCAGCTCCACAAGCCTTGCCCAGGAAATGCCCTCCTGACCTGAAGGTGTTTTTAATTACAGCAGCTAATTACAAGCTCTTTTGCATTTAATTGCCACAAACAAAATCACAAAGGAACAATTAGCAAGGAAAGCTGGTTTAACACTTGAGCCTGGAAAGAAAGAAGCAAGCAAAAGATGGGAAGAGAAATAATAAAGCAAGGATCTACATTCCACAGCTTGTTATGAGCACCGTTACTGTTACTGCAGAGTCTCTCTGCTTCTGGGTCTTCCTGAAAAATTTCACTGGTGAAATCTCAGGGCACTGAGTTGACCAAAAGCAGCAGCTCAAACCCATGAAAGCAGATCCCAGTGAACGCCCAAGCAGGAACAATGATTCATGCACTATTAGCCTGACGTTCCAGCTCCGTCAGCTCATAGCCACCACCAGGTCCTGGCAATCTTAGACCCACAGTCCACCAGCTATCAATGTCTGACTTTCCATTTTTGTCAGCATCCCCAGCAGTTCCTTTGCACAACTTCTGATTTTGACAAAAGCTAGAAATTAGTGTCTGGGCCTCCTAGAAGACATTCGAGTTCAATCTGAAATGAATGAACTCAAATTTCTGCGGTGAGCGCTGCCCCATGTCGACACAATGTCCAAAAAAGGTCTCCAGCCACTGTTGCCGGGTTGAACCGTGCCCTTCATGGGCTGAAGACTTAATCCCCATTACTTCAGAAGGTGGCCTTATTTGGAAGTAGTCACTGCAAATGGAACCAGCCGAGTGTTGTACTGGGTAGGGAGCAATGTAATATCTTTCACCAAGGTCCTCATAAAAAGGGGAAATTTGGACACAAAGAAACATCCAGGAACACCACGGGCACATGAAGGCAGAGATCAGGTGATGTGCTACACAGCAAAGAAGGCTCAGGGTCGCTAGCAAAGTGCCAGGAGGGGAGAGAGGCAGGGGACACATTCTTCCCCACAGCTCTCGGCAGGACCAGCCCTGCTGACTCACCTGGATCGTGCCTGACCTCCAGCCTCCTAAAGCTGGAAACAATAAATGCCACCCCTCTGTTGCAGAATATCCTCATTCATTGCACCTCCTATTGCACCTAATCCTAGCTACACATAACCTTTCCCCAGCAACCTCCACAAATGCAGCTGCCATGTCCCCTGCCTCCCAGGTGCTGGGACCCAACTGGCCTGGAATGTGGGTTGGTTTTAGAAAATTCCAAAAAGTCACCAGGTAAATCTAATGAGTGGGCAATTTTGTAAACCTCCATCCTGAAGTGCTGAGGGTCCACAAATTAAAACCACTTGGAGAGTTTCCATTCCCTCTGATCCCTGTGCCCCAGCCCTATGGATTTGATTTCATTGGTCTGGTGATGACCAGGAATTAAGGAATTTTTTAATGCTCCCTAAGTGATTATAATGTGCAGGCAGAGTCAAGAACCATTACCTTGGAGGAAAATTGAATGCACTCTGGTGGCCTGGAGAACTCGTTAACATACAGATTCCCATTCGCTGTGTCAGAGGATGGGCCTGAGAGCCTACCTGTCTCAGGCAGCGAAAGCTGATGCTGCTTGCCTTAGGGCCACACTTAGACCAGCAAGTCCTTCCAGGGCAGCCTGAGTCCTCCAGGAGCAGGTGATGTGGTCATGCATCAGGAGGATGCAAAGGGCACAGGAGTAGGAGCTGGGCTGGGGAGTTTCTTAGCAGTAGGGCCTGGTATTCGATGGCTGTGTGGGTGACAATGGCAAGAGCATCCTCACTAGCTTGATGACCTCAGGCCCATGGCCATCAGGACATCCTGAGGGATGCCAGAATCATGCTGAATTTATGGCCTGTTTAATTTTTTCTAAGCACCAGCTCCCAACATCCAGGTCAAATATCTTCTGGTCGGGTACCTTCCCCAATACTTCACAGACAAAATTCAGCCGTGACCCCTTCCTTGCTTTTCTTTTCTCTTCCTCTAAGCACTCAGGCAAACTCACCACCTTCAGGGCAGGCTCAGCCTGTGCCCGGTGTGGCCCATTCAGTGGTGGAGGTGAAAATAGGGAGAAACAGCAGCTCCCCAGACCCCCCACCTTAGGAGCATCGGAGAAATGTAGACCAGTGTGGCCAGCTTGGTCATTTTCCTAAAAGAAGCTGAAATCTAGAATTTCATGTGAAAATCCTAAGGATTTTAGACGTGGGCAATTCTCAGATACCCTATGGACCAAACAAGAGCTATATGGGGTAGAATAGAATCTACCTGGAGATGGGGACAGGCAAGGAGGCCTCACTGCAGGGCATGGTGGAGAGCTGGTGAACTGGAGAACACAAAGGCATTCAGCCTGTGAAAGTTAATAACTTGACCAAGACAAGAAGATAAATGACTCAGAGTCAGGGCTTGAACTCAGATCTCTCTGACATCTTAAGGCTACTTTCTACCTCACTGGAAGCAGAGGAGCCAGGCCAGCCTGTGAGGTCAGGGATGGGATCACAGATGAGAAACAGCAAAATACAGCCAGGATAGGTGAGGATCTGAGCCTCGTAGGAAAACCCAGGCACGCAGAGGGTGTGCCATGGCCCGGGGCAGCTCATTCACTGCCTCTGAAGGGCACGTTGTTCCTGTGGCAGCTGCGTAGGGCACAAGAGGGAGATGGACAGGTCAGCGCGAACACAGAGCTCTCAGTCCACGGGAAGGGGGCTGCCCTTGGTCTTATGGCCTGTGAGGAGCTGGTGACCAGGGCTAAACAGTGCATGGATATATGTTACGGGAGGGGTGGGCGTGGAGCTCATTGGCCAGTGCGGAGGTCTCAGGTGCTATTGTCATTCCCCACCCTCTCACCCCTCCTTGCCCTTCGCAAAGCCTTCCCTATGTGAACAGGCAGAAGGGATGCCACCCACGGTCCCCAGTGTCCTAGTTCCAGCTCCCAAGTGTCACATTGTATCGATTGCCTCTGACTACTAGGCTTAGACGCCAGCGCTAACTCCCAGACCAACCAGATTATGAGGATGGTGTTTCTTACCCAGAGAGAAAGCGTTCAAGGACCACACAGAGGAGGAAATGGTCGATCGGCTGTTGGGCAGGGCACAAGCACATTGCAGTATCCTCCCGGAAGACAGAGGGGCCTCAATCCCTGCACACGGGATCAGGGCGCCCACACAGCAGCGCAGGAAGGCAAGCTGGAGCAGCACCATAGCTCAGGGACCAGGCAGGGGCTGGCGGCATCTCGCACTCTGGCTGTCCTGACCACACCCGGACCACAGCTTAGGGAGGCACCAAGAGATCAGATGATCAGAGCCTCACGGGATCCGACCCTTCTGAATGCCTGTGAGCCAAGCCGGCGCCAAGTTCCCTCTGCGTGCCTGTGGCCGGTGCTGAATGAACCCTGCACAAGGCCTTATGCCCGTTGGAATCCTGTGTGCTCTGTGGCAGGAGCGCCACAGGCGGGGGCTGTGATGCACTGTGCAAACATACAGACTTCACCAAGGAAGGCTGCGAGGTACAGCGGGAGGGGAAAAGGCGGGGGTTCCAGAAGTGAGCTCTGTGGACAAGCAACACCCGCTGGGCTCCAACCTTGGACCAAAGCCCCTGGGGTGGTGAGAAGTATAATTTGTCCTCCCAGATGTGGCTGTAGTTTGCCATGAACTAGAAAGATTTTTTTTTTTTTTTTAAACACATTGTCTACAGCTTGTCCAGTTCAAGAAAATCAAAGAAGACAGATACTGGTGAGCTAAGCGCAGGCACTGCGCTCTGCTAGAAGCCCAGGCACCGTGTTCTCAGGCACCATGCAGAATTTCCTGGTCACTGCACTTATATCCTGAATCTTCTCTGTTCCTTGCTTTCCAGCTATTAGATTCTATGGTGCATAGCATGCAGCGGCTTAGTACACAGAGCCAGGCTGGCTGTAGTCTGTGTGGTTCAATCACCTTCATGTGGCTCTGTTTCCTCATCTGTAAAATAGGTACATGTCACATAGCATTGCACTGAGACCAAGTGAGGCATCTCTGTGCAAATGGCTGGGCACATTGAGTAAGTTCCACCCCTAAGCAAGGGAGCCGCAGCTCCCTGGTTTTATGTCTTCTCAGATCCCTGGTTGTATTGCTATCTTTCCTTTACCAAATGAGCCAAACAAATTTTCTTTCTTTCTTTTTCTTTCTTTCCTTCTTTCTTTCTTTCTTTCTTTCTTTCCTTCTTTCTTTCTTTCTTTCTTTCTTTTCCTTTTTTAATGCTTTTAGAACAGAGGATACAGGGTCTACAGGGTCTCACTATATAGATCAGACTCAGAGATTCTCCTGTTTTCAGCCTCCCAAGAGCTGGGACTACAGGCGCACGCCATCACGTTCAGTCTCAATTGTCATCTCAGCACACCCTTAGAGTGGGGCCTGCACAGCAGACACAGGGATCAAACCCGAGCCCCTACACCTGCTTGCAGGTGCTTTAATCCACCAAGCTATTCAGCCAGCCCTCCAAAGCAATTTCTGCCACATGCAAATTAAGATTCATTTCAGTTCCACGCTTCATATCCCACCCACCCCTCAAAAAGTAGCCCTGTTCCCTGTTAAACTGTTCCAGTCCAGTGATCATGATTTTGCTTCACTAGCCACTACCTTTAATCACTGACTGGATCCATTTAAAGTATTTTTAATTTCAAATGCTCTAGTTCAGATAAATTACATGCACGCAAGTCACAATATTTTCTCCATCAGCTGTGTTCAAGAGCACAGTGGAGGGGTGGAGGGACTCTTGCAGGGGCTTCTCAACATGCAAGATCCCATGGGGGGGCTTCCCCTTCTGTGCGAGAGATGTCAGCCACAGCCGCCCAGGGCTCTGGGGGAGGGGAACATTTGCCAACAGCAAATGTTTCGTCTCTCCACGCAAGATTCACGATAAAGGAGCCCTGAATCGTTCTGTTACTTCTTCCCCTGACAGGCAGCCTCCCATTAGGGAACGGATGCACACACATGTACACACACACACACACACACACGCTTCCCCCTCCCCGTCCTCCCCCACTGACCCCCACCGTAGCTCAGCTAGCGAAGCCGGAACAAGTAGGAGGGGGCCTTTGGAAGAACCAGGCTTAGAAGCCTCTGGGAGCAAGGTGTTTGTGTCTGCCTTTGCAGGGTAGAGAATATTTGTGGCCGGGAGATTTATAAGTAGGAGGAAGATTCTACCAGGACAAACTCAGAGGGTTTATGAGATCATTTAAAAGTAACTGGACTTGGAAAAGTAGTGCTTAAAACGGGAGTGCAATTAGTAAGCCTTCTCAAGGCAGGGAACTTCTTGTAGGTTTATTCTTTATTGGTTTTAATTTTCTTTTTTATTGTTATACTTCATCTTTTTTACCTTTGTCAGTGTGTATTTGCAGGACACCACATCCTCATTCCTCGTGGAGGTGGTGAGGGCACATGACACGTCTCCGTGCGCAGTCATCCTGGTCCCTCCATCCACCTCTGGATTTTCTTCCATTTGAGGTAAACCTGTCTCCCTCCTTCCTACGACCCACAGATTTATTTGCAAAGTTGGGAAAAGAAAACTAGATAAAAACCACATAAAAATCACAGGTTGCCGGAATGATTCCTCCTCGCTTTTCAGTAAACAGGGGCTCTCAGGGCTGGAGATGTGGGGAGACAACTATAAGTATCCGACGGTTGGCCCATTTGATAGACTAGGAAACCAGGATTCTGGGACCCGTGTACCCAAGGACGCCAACTACAAAATGACCCACAGCCTCACACTAGGGCTTGCTCTACCTGAGCTTGGTAGGATGTTCCTCAAGAAGGTCCAGTCGGGGTGGCCTTGGCGTCTGTACCTTGTGTCGCCAGATTTGAAGTCAGAGCCTAATTGTAACGCGGCAAGGACACCTTTCCCATCAGGGACGCTACTGACAAATTGCCGAATTTTGCTTTAGACATTGTACAATTGGCCTCTTTGTGTCCTGTCAGGATTTCTCACACTGATGGTAACCAACAACCCCGTAGAACCTGAGGGGTCACCTGGATTTTTACCACTGTCTGCCTGGAGCAGCTGGATGGAGGTCAGGATTAGAGAACCTGATGGAGAGAGGCCCAGGGGTGGGCGTGTGAACAGACAGACTGAGCCCTGCCCCAGCACCTACTCAGGCCCTGAAGGCCCAGGCATGCACCCTAATGTCACCCTCTGTCTCAACGTTGTCCTGAGCAAGGCCTGTGACAGTCGCCCCATCCTGTTCCTAGAAAAGGTGGGAGCGTGCTGTCCACGTGGACTGCTTGAGCCCTGGTTCAGAAGCCTCAGTGCCCCAAACATGCCATACACAGAAGACTGGGGAGTGCAAATGGAAACTAGTTTTTGATAATTATTCATTTACAGATATGCTGTATAAGTACTAGGAGGACAACCATATGCATTATATCAACTGTTGGGAGTGTACTACTAACATGTTTTGAAACTGTCACATTATTATTAAAAGTAATAAAAAATATATAAATATAAATAAATAAAATACAGATATTTCTCTCTTAAAGGCCTATCTGTCCAGAGTTAGGACTGGTGTTTGCTATTTAGACTCAGAATCCACCACTCCGACCTGGCCTGGTATTTTTATGTACAGTTCTATACATCCTGCTGATAGAGCTTTAGTATCTTTTTCTGTACACTATATTTTGTTTTAACAGCTCTGTAATATTTGCTGATTGTACTGCACAGTGCAGTTCTATAGATTTATCTTCTGCTACACATTACAATACTGCATGGAAGAGTTATGCAAATAAAAGCTGAGTCGTCCCGTTTCTTTGCCAGCACTTTGTTCTGAGTATTGTAAGGGGCATACTACACACAAGCCCTCATGTAGCAACCAGTTCACTTAAGAACCTCGTGGCCAGAGTGGAAATGGGTGACTAAACAAGGAGTCTGTATTTTAATGCATTTTTGCTATAAATAGCCCAGCTAACCAATGATTTCATGGATATTCACGGATGTGCTTAGGATAGGACTAGTTTGTAGAACTATATCTGCAGCACGTGCTGTGCTGGCATTCCACCACCTCCCATCCCCAGTTAACTGCTGCAATATAGAGAGCCAGAGCTCAGAGAGTAAGAAAGGGGAAAGAAGCATTGCAAAGGGATCACTGCTTGATGATGCTATGGAGAGGTTTCAGCTGACAAAGGGGTTGTCCTGGTTAACCCACGGTGAGCTGCAGGTATCATAAGATGGAAATGCATTTAATGTGTGTAACCTTCTGGGTACAGCTTGGCACACGGTACCGTGGATGCCTGTGTTTGCGTGGAGCCTGGAGCTGCTGCTGCCCCAGCCCAGTCCCACAAGAGCATTTCCTGCAGCAGAGTGCCAGCTAAGGCAAAGGCCAAACTCCCAGCTACTGGCAGAATAATCCTTCTCATTCTAAATCATGCTGCTCCTGGCTCAAACCCAAATATGGCTTCTACCAAGTGAATACTGCTTTCTGACCGCCATAAAGTCAAAAAAATAATCATGACACAAAGCACTGTAAGTCAGGAACCGTCTGTAAAGGAAGCAGGTGAAGAAGGAGGATTCTGCAGTGTGTCATGGCTGGCGATGCTAGCCCTTTCATTTTCCAAGCTGTGTGACCTTGGGCACATTGTTAAACCTCCCCATGGTGCTAAGATGTTGCAACACTAACATTTGTGGGGTCCCTTGCTACTGCAGCTAACGTTATCCTCACAAACCCAAGATGCTGAGGCATAGGAAAGAACTAGCTCTCTTTTCCGTCAACTTCATCATTTCAAAAGATACAAAGCGATCAAAACTACAATACTGAATAACTGTGAGTTTTTCTTTCAGACAATAATAACTGTGTGTTCAAGCCCGCACAATTTCAGAAAAATTATCTTGCTAATCAAAATCTTCAGCGTTATCAGAGACAGTACACCTGTGCTTGGAAGTTAGCTCCAGGATGCACCAGGCCACCACAATAGCTCTGCAGCATCTGTTAGACCTGCAGCGGGGAATGAAGATGTCACAGTCCCAGACCCTTAGCTGAAGCGCTGTGGTTTAGGGGACATGGCTATTGTCCTAAGCATGACCTCAGCTACAGTGCTGCTGGCTTGGCTCCAGGACCGCGCTTGGTTACAAATCGGTGGTTATTTTGCAGTTTCAACCTAGAAAATGCTTAATAATAATTTTTCAACATAATAATGCAGAACTCTTCAAGTAAAAGGATGGAAACAAGAAGCTATATGGCCTTTTTAAAAAATAATAATAAGCTAACTTTTCTGATTGCAGAAGCAGTATGGATTACAGCTTTTTTAAAAATGGAAGCTTCTTGGGGGCTGACAAGATAGCTCAGCAGTCTAAAGCTCCTGCTTAGGCAAGCTTAGACAAGCATGCAGGAACCATGGTTCTGTCCTGGGCACCACATATGGCACCAGCCCCTCTCCCAAGTGGGCTGAGCAGACCTTCTGGGGGCAGTTAGTGAACTTAGAAAATGCCAAAAACTCACAAAGTAAAATCATTTAAATTACTTAGAGAACAGTTAATCGAGAAGTGTGGGGGGCTGGGGAGTTAGCTCAGTGGCATAAGCGCCTGCCTGGCCAGCGCAAGGTTGTGCATACTGCACGCGTGCTATGCCAGCCCCAGAACCAGACATGGTGACACGTTCCTGTAATCCCAGCACTAGGGAGGCTGAGACAGGAAGACCAACATGAGTCCAAACTATGTAGTAAGCCCTTGTATCAAAAAAAAAAAAAAAAAGAAAGGAAGGAAGGAAGGAAGGAAGGAAGAAAGAAAGAAAGAAAGAAAGAAAGAAAGAAAGAAGAAAGGTGCATGCCATCCCATGTGTACACTATGTCTGTATATATCCACATACAAGCACTACCTTTTTATTCTTCTGCCCAAAATTGAAGTCGCACGGACACTCTTACTTTGTAACTTTCTGTTTTTTGCTTCACATGTTACAAACTTTCTTCCATTCCTTATCCTCCTATATCATTTTCAAAATTTCCCTGCCGGCTTCCTAGTAACCTCACACATTTTTCTCACTGAGGCAACCTCTGTCTTTCTTTGGAGAGTGAGAGAATGAGAGAGAGACAAACAGAGACAGAGAGACACACAGAGGCAGAGACACAGAGAGACACAGAGGCAGAGACACAGAGAGACACACAGAGACAGAGACAGGGAGCAGGGGGGCAGTGACTCCCTTTTCCGCATGCTGAGTCTGCCAACCTCCAAGCAACGAGACCTGCAGCAGCCCAGCGCGGTCCCCTCACCCACTTGCGGCCCGCCTCCCCAGCCTGGCCCGCATCTCCCTAAGCTCAGGGTAGGCAGCCAGCAGCCTTCCAGCCTCTCCCCCTGACCTGCTCCACTGCACCCAGAGGCTCCCATTCCCAAGCCACCACTTGCTCTCCTGGCTGTTGCTCATTCAGCCTCTGCCACGCCGGAGTAGGCGCAGGAGGCCCGGAGCCACGCTCCACACTGCCCTCTCTCCCACACCAGATCCAACCGGTGGCGGAGGCTACTCAGCTTTCCCTCAGGGACCTCTGGAATCTGCTGCCTCCCATCCCGCTCCACCACCACCGCCTACCCTGTTTCTCACTAGGACCTGCAGTCTCCTCCTGTTTTACCTTCAGCCATTCTTCCCCATCCTGTCTGTTCTCCAAGCTACGGGCAGCGAAATCCTTCCTGTTTCTAAATCACGCTGTTCTGGGTTCAGATCCTCCAGTGCCTCCCGCTGCCCCTGCAGCCCCTCGCTGATGCTCACCTCCCCGGCTCATCTCCAGAGCTGCTTCGGGTTGCCCACAGCCCAGCCACGTTATCCAACTTTCCATTCCTCCTGCACTTTCGGTTCATGACCACCCTAGGACCTTTGCGCGGACTGCCTTCCTGCCCAGAGCGTTTTCACTTTCTCTCCCCTCTCTCTGTCTTCTGATTATCTAAGTAGCACATCTTTAAGGCACCCCTCCTCCGCCTCTTACCACACTTGCTATGATAGATTCCCAAATTTCCTGTCACTCGGAGCACATCACCGCGGCAACCTGTTGCCTGTGCACGTGTTTGAGATCTATCCACACTAGATTTTCAGCTCCCAGAGGGGAGGAGTCACATCTCACTGAGTCATATTTGTCACCCCAGCACTTAACCCAGTGCCTGACACATAGCAGCACTTTATACACATTTGAGAGTTAACATATATGTTAACAGTACATGGAACTCAATTAATTGAGAATGAATTAAAAATCTCCTTGAAATGTGGTTTTCACCCAACATTGTTGTTCTAATACCAGAGGAGAGAACCACCACCCATCCAGTGGACGTGGCACAAGTGGCCCATTAGTGGTTGGGTTTCGTGTACTCAAGAAGGACATGTTGACGCCCTAACTTCCACCACTCAGGTTAAGAGAGGCTCATACTGGCAGGGTTTGGGGCTAACCCAATATGGCAGGTGTGAACACAGGCACACACATCCAGAGAAAACCATGAGAACATGAAAGCAGAGGAGGTGACACTTTTACAAGCCAAGGAACCTCCCCTGAATCACCAGGAGAGCACTAGAAGCCAGGAGCAGAGCATGGAGCTGATTCTCCTTCACAGCCCTTGGCAGAAATCCGTCTCACTGATGCCAGAACCAGACGTGGGAGAGAAGGAGTTTCAGTTGATCTAAGTCACCCCATTTGAGCAGTTCTGCTGTGAGGGCCCAGGAGGCCAGCGCACACCTGCCCTCTTCTTCCCGACCTCCTGCACTCTCCAGTGCCCTGCTCCTCTCCTCGGCGTTAGCTCCTCAACCCTCTGCTGTCCCCCTGTCCATCACCACCTCCTCCCCTGGGGCTGCAGGCTCTAGTTGCCCTGGAGGGATTCAGTGGCACCCTGGCTGAGGCCACGCCTGCTGCGTCCCTGAACCGTTATCCACACTGTGGTCTCAGTGTGCTTTCTACAGACCCGATGCTGACACATGTTCAGCACCTCAGCCCCTGTGCCCAGCTCTGGCCACAGTGAAGTCACCCACTGCTCTTAGAACAGAGATGCTCTCTGCAAAACCCAGAGGATGAGGTGACGCTTCTTCCTCCCAGGCCCCTAGCTGCCCACCCTTTCCTTCTTCCTCAACCACACATGTCATGGGGACCATGACAGCTCCTCTGGCTCACCTGTTCCTTTCCCCATCCATTTGCCATGTCCCCAGCTCACCTTTCAGACCACAGTTTGAAGCCATTGACTTTAGAGACATCTTGCCCTGTGCCCCAGAAAGGCCACATGCCACTGGTAGTCCTCTCCTCCTGTCCCACCACCTCACTTACCATGAGCTGCGACATGCACTCACTTCTGCATTATCTGACTGCAGCCGTGCACTTCACAGGGGCAGGGCCCACATCTGTCTGAGTGGCCATTGCTTTCCAAGACCCAGTGTGGGTCCAATAGGCAGCTGGCAAAAGAGTGAATAAAAAAATCCGCCTCTCTGCCAAGCCAGGAACAATGGACAGGGAAACCTTATTGTGGCCCCTGAAGTGTTTCCTGTTATTTCACAATACTGTACTAAATCACCCAGGAGGTAAAGCTTTGTGCAAATATCTTGATTATTTCCTTAAGACAAATTATCGAATGGAATTGATGGCTCAACTCTTTTGAAGCTTGGTCTAACTATTTAAAATCTTTTCAAGTGCAAAGATAGTAACCAGAAGTATACAGGAGAGGAAAGGATGAAAGGAGGGTGGGGAGGAGGGAAAGAGTGAGAAGGAAGAAGAGAGAGGAAGAGGAGGACGGGAGGGAGGGAAAGAAAGAAGAGAGGGAGGAGGGAGGGGCCTGGCCTAAGCCAGCAGCTGTGTCCCTGGGAAGCTGTCTCTGCTGAGATTGCCATCAGACCGGTTTCCTAGACCGCTGTTCTGTATTCTTGCCAAGGCTTCCCTAGGAAAGGACAAGTCTGACACTCGAAGTCCGGAGGCTTAGGATGATGAAGTCCCAGAGCAGGGGCTAGACATCCAGGGCGCTTTGTTCCCCTGCCCCTTTGTTCCAACAATTTCTCCCATCTCAAAGCCTTTCAACAGCACCAAGAGCCTGACACTGTGCCCATCCTCGTTCTCACAGACGTCTCCAGCTAAAGACAAAGCTGGGCTGGCATCGAGAAGGGCCTGCAATAAAGGGGGATGGAGAAAGAAGAAAGCACCCCCTGAGTCTGGCTGGACCTGGTATATAGAGTGGCTGCTGCAGCTGAAAAGTTGAACAATGCGGAGGGAAGGGGCGGCTATTTTCTTCGCTCTGTCCAGTTGTCATGGATACTGGGATTTTAAAAGTAAAAGGGGAAAGGGTTTTCTTTATGCTTTAGAAACAGAGCCTTTTTCTCTCACTTGGGCTGGATCCTTTCTCTGGGTTGGGAGCCTTGCAGTCTGGGTCTCGCCAGAAGGAGCCTACAGAAGCAAAGCGAATAGGGGATGCTTTCTGTAAAGGCGACCTTCTGGCCACCAGCTCTTCAGACCGTTCCCATGGAGAGCCAGGTCCAGAGCCCTGCACACCGCAGGAAATGTCCATCCTCTGAAGCGTGATGACCCATGTTGGAACAGCACCAGGGCCTGGCAGTGCATTGCTGAGCTGGTCAGCATGGCACGGTGAGATGATCGAAAGCTTCAGGGGCCAAGCAAGGGTCAAGGCTCAGCTCAGCCACACACTAGACTTGGGCAGGGCAGTTAATCACTCTCAGGCCTCTGCCCACGTGATAACTCACACAGGATGAGCCGCACAGCACTGCAGAAAATAGTACGAGGTGATGGCTGCAAAAGTCTTCACAGCCTTGCCATCTTGTCAGCACGTGCTGCTTCCACAACCCACATGAGCACACACACTCAGATACGCACACCCATACACGTGCACACTCATATGCACATCCATGTGCATGCACACACTCGGATACACACACCCACACGCATGCACACATTCAGATGTACACACTTATATACATGCACACACACTCAGATACATCCACCCATACACATGCATGTATGCTCACAGGCTTTCTCACACACATATTTACACTCTCCTGCACACTCACTTGCACACACTTAAGTCTCCATTTGGAACCTGAAATGAAAGACCCTGGGATGCTATTTAGTCCTTTCCAGCTGCTTGATATAAGTGCTTCCTTTCATCCATCCAACCAGCAAGCATTTGCTGAGGCCCCAAGAAGTGCCACACACAAGTCCTGAGCACTCACTGGGCAGCAGCCAGCTGTTGGCTCCCATCTGCCCGGCTGCTTCTGGACACCCAGGGTGGCCCTGAAACCTCACTCCCTGGGCCTCTGTGTGCCTTCACTTCCTGACTCTTGGCAGAGCAGCCTGAAACCCCATCGGCACACATGAACGCTTGTGTTTGGATGACCGGGGCAAGGACAGGCTAGCGCTGCTGCACTGGCAGCATTCGTGCTTCCCGCCAGCCCAAGGCACTCCATCTCTTTGCTGGAGCCTGGGGATCACACTGACACCGGTTTCTTGCAAGCATTTGGAACAAATGCCTATAAGACTTTATAGGGGATGATCTGACCCTCACGGACTGTTGGGTTTTTCTGGGTCTGGCAACATAAGGGTTCCAAGCCCCTGCACCACTGCAGTTCATCCTGCACTGTGTGGGGTCGGCAGACAGGAAGCTAGCCCAGCAGGAGGCAAGAGGGCATGCAAGGGTCCAGGACCACTTGCCCAGGTCAGGTCTGAGCCATCAATCATTTCAGTGCTGCTTCCGCCCCTGAGCTACACAGTTTGATACAGCAAAGGAGGAGGGTACAAATACAGCTCCACTACTCAACAAATGTGTGACGCAGAGTATGTCAACCTCTCTGAAACATATGCCCCTCACTATTAAGATGAGTGACATCTTAATAAACCTACCAAAAGTTGAAGAGCTCTTCAGTTAAAAATGCATGCAATGGGCCAGGGAGATAGCTCAGCTGCCTAAGCACCTGTCTGGCAAGTGCAAGAACCCTGGTTCGATCCCCAGTATCAGATTCCAGGCTGACATACTAGCCACTGAAACTGGGTGTGGTGTCACAAGCCTGTAATCCCAAGCACTGGGGAGGCTGAGACTGGATGATCACCATGAGTCAGAGCCGCGTAGAGAAACCCTGTAGCAAATAAATAAATAAATAAATAGATAGATAAATTTTTAGATGCATGTAACATGTAGCCTACTGAGCAGCCCGACTTAGGGTAGCCCACGTCGCGCTCACTCAGAACACATCCTGCAGCCTACAGTTGGGCAGCGTCACTTAACACAAAGCCCATTTTATGACAGAGTGTTGGCTATCTCCTACCATATCTTTAATAGTGTGCTGAAGTGGCACAGGCTCGCTGTCAGACTGCCATGAAGTGGAAAATTTCTAAGTTGAACTGCAGTAAGCTAGGGGCTAGGTATACTTGATTTCCTTGCCTTTAAAATGGGCGTGTTAGCATATTTACTTCAAAGGACTGATGGGAAGTCCAAATCCTTGGAGCGCACATTTCCCTAACAGGTATTTAGGATTCATAAATAGTGGCTTTCATTTTTATTAGAATGGTTGTTAATCGGCTCTATTTGGCTGCGCAAAACTCACAAACACATATGATAAGGAACTGAAATGAAACAGAAAATCAAAAGCTGCACATTTATGTAAAGCAGTACAGTGGGATATTTTTACCTTTATTTTCATTTTAACATTGTTACAGTATTTTCAAAACATAAAAGTCAATATTATAAATGTGATATCAGTGCTGGCTTTTGGCACCATGTATACTAAATGTGGTATCAGGAAATTGATTTACAGGATACACATCGATAGAATATTTAACTTGTAGTTCTGTTTGTTTGCATAATGTAGAAAATTAATTTCTCCTAAAATAAAAAGGTATTCCAAGGGCAAATATTAATTCTACAACTTGATCTTGACACCAATATCAGAAACCCATCCAGACCTCCAAATCAAAAGGATTAATTCCATAATAACAGAAAATTGATTCATAAACTTGGAAACAGCCTCACCTATGAGCCTCAGTAGGGTGTGTGGTTGTTTCACTTTGTTTTGTACAGGGAATAGAACTCAGGGCCCTGTGCTTGCCAGACAAACACTTGTGCCACTGAGCTGCATCCCTGGCTATGAGGTCCTGGATGGAGCTGCCAGAGTGTCATGCTGGCACGGAAAGATCACGTGGACCGAAGAAGAGATGAGTACTGAACTGAGCAGGAAGACACAAGATAAATACTGATGAAATAAGTGGAGGCATTGAATTGTGTCCCTGGGGTTTCTATAGGAGATACATCTGCATGGCCTTGTCCACCTAGTCAGAGAAACAGACTTGCATCTGTTGATCAGTAGATCTGAAGCCAGGAGTGTTTGTGTTCTTGTCACTTTTGGTGTTGGTGAAACAACCTGACTCCCATGACTTGAAGGAGGAGAGGTTATCTCAGCTCCGGGTTCAGCAGGATTAGACACAGAAGGGCCTGGAAGGAGGGAAGCTGGTCATGGCATAGCGGCCGGGAAGCAGAGAGAGGAGAAGGGAGCTGGCCAGGGAGATGCACCTTCCCAGTCACATCTCCAGGGTCTCTGCCAACTTGATCCCAGCTCTCAGCTCCTAGCAGGCAGGCGACTACGGCAGTCCCCTGGTCCAGCTGGCTTCCAAAGCCCCAGCTACACCTGTGAGTGCCAAGGCCTCGGGCAGCAGTCTTGATAGCAACCCTAACTACATCCTTTTGAGGAAACTCTGGAACTCTGGCCTTTGACTCCTAGGGAGCGCTCGCCCTGTGCCAGCTGCTGGGGGAGCTCGCCCTGGATTATCACATTCGACCATGCCCATATCCCGGCTCGCTTTCTGAGGGATGTGAAATGGACAGGTGCAAGGAAGGGCATGAAGGAACTACTGGGAGGGGAGCGGTTGGCTGCGCTTTGCCCAAGTGTGGTTGTGGAAAAGAAATAACAAGGGGAGGCAGCAGGGTAGCTTGGGCTAACGTCTGGATGCTCGGGGTTGTTGACCAGGGGAGTCTGCTATTCTGCCGGAGTCCTCAGGGTCTCGGAATGAGTGTGCAAAGTGGTGATCTAAGACTTCACTGAGAGTTTAAGAAATAAAGTAGAACTTGAAATGAAGAAAAAAGAGGTATCTTAAGTACAAGGTCCTGAGTTCCATCCCTGGTACTATCAGAAAGAAAGGAAAGAAAAAGAAAGAAAGAAAGAAAGAAAGAAAGAAAGAAAGAAAGAAAGAAAGAAAGAAAGAAAGAAAGAATGAATGAAAGAAAGGAAGGAAGAAGAGAAATAGAGGTGTCTTAAACAAGATGCAGGGAAGAGCTGGTCCTAGCATTGTCACCACTGCTGACCTCTGACGCTCACAATGTCCCCACAGGGTTGGAATTATTACCTCCATTTGGTTATTATGATCTGTTAGTAGGTTTGGGGTTTGTTTTTTTGTTTTGTTTTGTTTTGTTTGTAGACAGGGTCTCACTACGGAATGCAGGCTACTCTAGAACTCATGGTGACCCTCCTGCCTCAGCCTCCTGAGTGCTGGGTAGAAGGAGAATATCTTAAAACTAGCAGCTCAGACAATTTTTAAACTGTTATGCTAAATAATTCTGGCCCCAGGAAATTCCAACATCTGAGAGATGCTGGCTTTCAGAGATGGCAGTTGTTGCACCCCTCCCTCATCTTCTTCTTTCTTTGCCCCTTCTTATTAAACTCCCTCTGCCCGCAAAGTCCCCAACGGAAGCCCCAGCTGGCCCCATCCTTTCTCCTGGGAACCGGCAGAAGTGACACTGCTCAACTCGCGATGGGGTCGTGTCCTGATAAACTCATTGTAAGCCAAAGATATTGCAATTTGTAAATGCATTGGCCACACTTACACTGCTGAGCTCCCAGCTTGGACAAGGTGGCGTAGGGTGGAGCTGCAGCGTGGGAGGCGCATCAGACCGCAAACGCCTAGCCCAGGAAAGAATGAAATTCAGCACTCGAAGTACAAACTCTCCCCCATGGCGCTCACTCCTCCACCACTATAAAGCTGAGCAGAAGTCGGAAATGGAAGCGTCCTATGTTGGGACCATCCCTCACCTGGGCTTCCCTTTCTGCATTTTCGTTGGTCTACAATTGCACCTCTCTGGCGGTCCCTGTGGCCATCTCCGAGGCAGCCAGGAGCAGCTTGAAGCAGCAACATCAAATGTCAGCTAGAGTTGACGGTGGCGTGGCAGAGCTGTGCATGCCTCAGTCTCTGAGGAGCTACTACAAGCTCAGTGTGGAGTTTAAGAACGCAACTGGCATCAGGTTGCCTGCATGCAAATCACTTCTGGCGTATTCCTGCTCTAGGCTCTTTCTCTCCCCCAACAGACAAGGCCAGTGCAAACAGGCTGCTCCTCGGAGTCCCCAAGACAGGGCCCAGGATGTGCTCAGCACACAGCTGGCACGTGGCAAGCACACAAGAGTTGGGGGTGCCCTCGTTATCCGAGACCACTTTGTGTCCTTCATACGCGCCCTGTGATGCACAGGTGCATGGCTTAGCAGAGACCCAGAGGGGGCCAAGGGCAGAGGCAGCAGGCACGAGGTCAGCAGCATCCCAGCGTTTTTGTGTGAGGAGCTGGGAGCTCTTCTGCTTGATTGAAAATTCACAGTGTCTGGGAACACCCTAGGTGCTGCACATCGCGGCGGCGCTCTGTCCCTGGCACCCAAGATGGAGTCACGGTGGGGAGGAGCAGCGGTGGAGCTCGTCCAGCTTTCCTGTGAGGGACACAGTGGGACTCCAGGAGGCAGCAGGGCTGCTTCACACAGGTGACAAAGTGTGACAACAGGCGGGAAAACACAAGTGGAAATGAGTCAGCAGACACATAGAATAGCACCAGAAAACGCTTAGCAATAAGGACACGGAAAGGTGCTCCATGAGAGCCAGCGCAGAGGGAGATGCTGAGGTGCTACGATGACCCGGGGACAGGTTAGCAGGCACCAAAAGTGTCACCTCACTCGCCCTACCTCAGGCCAGTGACCCAAGTGCGAGTTTAGGGAGTGAGGGGCTGAGGCTTCTGGAGAGGGCCGGCTCAGCCGACAGCTGGATCCCCCTGAGCTTCCGGCTCAGTCTCCCCTGGCTCCTCCACAGTGCCTCAGCCACTCGCTCCAACCAGCCTCGGAGAAAGTGGAGCAGCAGCCAGCTCCGGGCCCTGTCCCTCAGTATCAGCTCTGGAGACTGCCACTGTCCACCGTGTCAGAAGGCCCACAGCTGTGCCCGGTAATCCAAATTGGGTTCAAGCCCTGGCCTCTGCATGCCATTGTAGTGCTGCATTTTCATTCAGCATGAGGTCAGAAATCTGCTAAAACCTCCTGTTGCCAACAGAAAAGAAGTGATTTCCTTAATCCCAAAGAAAATGAATTCTTCTTATGTTTTCCTGGAAAGTAAAATAAAGGAAACAAAAGTGCATTACATTTGCGTCTCTCTCCCTCTGTGTGTGTGTGTGTGTGTGTGTGTGTGTGTGTGTGTGTGTGTGTGTGTGTGTGTGACAGAGAGAGAGAGAGAGAGAGAGAGAGAGATCCAGGCTCTCATGAGACAGCTGACACAGGCAGCTTTTGCAACCCCACACACAAAGCCGAGCCGCGACATACCCCTTTGCCCTCGCTAGCTTTCCAGCTGTCTTCTTCTTCTCCTTCTCCTCCTTCTTCTTCTTTTTCCTGGGAAGCTTTGGGTGTGATCATTCCACCAGCCTTAAAATAGATCAGCAGAAGAAAGGGGGAGAATGCTCATGGGCTCTGAGAGAGGGCAGGGGAGCAGGGGACAGGACGAAGTGAGGGAGGCCACACTTGCCCTAGAAGTCGGGCAGGTTTCAGTGGAATCCGAGCACCTCAGAGCCACAAGGAGCCTCACAGACAAATTTTCATGAACACACCCACAAGGTTTGCACATGCAAATGCACGCACACACACACACACACTCACACACACACACACAGCCCACCACGGGAGATTAGGAAGGCGATGTGAGTTGTCAAGGTAAATAGAAGCTTCTTCGAAGCCCTATCAGACCAAAAGGAACCAAGACTATACATACTAATTTGTCTGGGAAGAGAATTTTTGTTTGTTTGTTTTTGCTTTTGTTTTAGTGGCCAGCTCAGACTGTCCTGGGGCTGTGGATCAAACTGCAGCCCTTATGCTTGCCTTAGCTTGCCTAAGCAGGCCTTTTAGACCCTTGAACTATCTTGCTGCCCCGAAGAGTTTTCTGTAAATTTCCGCAAATGTCCCCTACCGGAAAAGGCCAGTACGTAGCACCCTCCTCCATCCCACTGGTGCTCACCGCTCTTCTGTCCCTCCAAGACATGCTGGGTGGCCCTCCCATTCCCTCACCAACATCTGATAGGTCACTGGCTGGTGTAGGATGGAGACTATAGCTACAGAGCTGTGACTGAGGCGGAGTGATCAGCGATGCTCGAGACCCTTCCTAGCAATCTTGCCGGCCTCTGGTGTGGTGGGGAATCCCTGGGGAAGGGTCATGGTCCTCCCCTTGGCGGGTGTGAACACAGGGAAAGTCCCTGGCCCCCAGCCGCCACTTCAGGGCTGTGTCACTGGGCGAATGTGTGTCTGTCTTCTCTCCCTCCTCTGGCAATCATGTTGTGATTGAAACCTACCTGCAGCTGAGGTCACTGCGTCCTGAGATCTGAATGAAGTTGGCCCACGCACGAGCGCAAGCCCTGGCAGGCTCACACCCACCCTGGCCCGCCCAGCGCCTGGCAGCTGTCCTCCTGCTCACCTCAGCAGAGCATTTCTGTTCTGCGCATGCTCCGATCGCACTCACTCACCCTTTCATCTGCTGCACACCAACACCGATGCTGCACTTCCGGCAGCGCCCTTATGATCCACCGCAGGGGAACGTTGCAGGAAACAGCGCATAGGGATGGTCCAGGGTGCAGAAGAAGCAATCATGGAGATAAACTCCAGAGCGGCCAAAGCTGGGTGCTCAGCTGCCCTGCCTGCTCAGCCCCGCGGCTGGGCCAGCACAGCCGCTTCCTACTGTTGCCGCCGCTGTGGCCCAGCCTTCTACCCTGGCCTCTTATTCCTCCCATGGCCCATCCCTCCAGGAGATGTCCCAGTCCTTCCCGCCTCTTTGTGTCCTGGGTCTCACCGGGCTCAGGGCCCCTGAGGCCCAACAACCACCTCCATGGGAGGCACACACAAGACGAGCTCCCTTTCCTCCCTCTGCCTACATGTCCCTGGGAAAGGAGGGATTTCGCTAAAGCCCCTTCTTCCTATGCCCCACACCTTGGCAACCCAGCTTTGTCAGAGCCTCAGACATGCTTGCTCCTTGCCCTAGAAGTCTCTGAGCATCCTACCTGTAGGAAGAGTGTCGCACCCTCCCCTAGGACACGGGGTAGTAACAGTAGTCATTTCCCAATTAAAGTAGAAAACAAAAACCTTATAGCTCTTTACACATAAAAATGCACCAACATGCCAGAGGTGGTGGTGCATGTCTGTAAGCCCAGCACTCAGGAGGCAGAGGCAGAGGCATCACTGCCGTGATGCTGAGGCTGGCATGGGCTTCGTAGTCAGCTCTTGGCCAGCCTGCACTACACAGCAAGACACTGTCTCACAAAGAGACAAGCAGGGCTGGGGAGATAGCTTGGCAGTCTAAGCGCCTGCCTGGCAAGTGCCAGGACCCGAGCTCAGTCCCTAGTTCTGCATGCTGTGCCAGACGCACTGTGCCAGCCCCTGAAACCAGCTTGTCATCCCAGCACTGGGCAGGTCAAGACAGGAGGATCACTACGAGTCCAAGCTGTGTAGTGAGACCCTGTACCAAATAAATTAAATAAATAAATAAATAAATAAATAAATAAATAAATAAATAAATAAACAAATGAGAGAGAAGTACCAATAAATGCAAATTTCCTTCACAGGATGACTCCCCCTCAAGAAAAAAGGCGAATTATATATTATACAACATACAAGAGTACGCATTGCATATGGAGATAGGTTTTAAAGACAAGCTTGTCTGCAAGGATATTCTTCATTTAGAGGGGGCTGGGAGGACTGGGTTAGGGACCACCCAGGGCAAGGTGATAAAAGCATCAGATTTGTTTTCCGCTACCTTCTACATGTACAGGGGCCGCATAAAATTCAGGAGAGGAAACCCCCTTGGACACTGTCACACTCTTCCCTACCAGAAAAGATGGGTGCTAAGACTTTGAGTCTGCTGCATCTGCGTAGCCTAGAATATTGACTGGAAATGACCCCCTCCCTCCTCCCATCCCTCCTACCTCTACCTTCCTCCCTCCTTTCCTCCTCCTCCTTCCTCCCTCTATCTTCCCTCCTCCCTCCTACATCTTTCCTCCCTCTCTTCCCTCCTACATCTTTTATCCATCCTCCCTCCTCCCATTGCTCTTCCCTCCACCTTCCTCCCTCCTCCCTTCTTCCTGCTCCCTCCTCCCTCCTCTGTCTTCCCTCCTTCCCCCTACATCTTTCCTCCCTCTTTCCTCCTACATCTTTTATCCCTCCTCCCTCCTCCCTCTACCTCCCGCCTCCCTCCTCCCATTCCCCTTCCCTCTACCTTCCCCCTCTACCTTCTTCCCTCTTCCACTCCCCTTCCTCCCTCCCCCCTCTCCATCCTCCCCTTATGATCTCTGATGTAGTCCTATTGGAACACCAATGCTCTGGCTTTCTCAAGTGCTGCTCTCTTTAGCAGAACTCATTCGCTGCACAATTCCTCCACCTTGCAAGCACTGTGTGTCCCTCAGTACTCAGCTCTGCACCTCCCGCAATTAATACAGTGAATAAATTCTCAATGTTTGAACAATTCCATTCAATAGTTCCAACAGCATTCCAGCTGGAAGACATCACACACCCAAGAGGTGAGGGGAACCCAGAAAGTGCTTCCTGGGTCTCTCCTAGGGCAGGCTTCCTTGGCATTTCTCTGGAAAGGCCACAGTAGCAGACACAAAGCCCTGCTAAACTGGCCAGTGTCTGCCTCCCAGAGGCAAAGGCTACCCTTCTGGGCTCCAGGGTCCTCTGGGCCCCAACACTGCCTGCCTGCCCTGCCCACTACCCATGCCTCAGCCACCAGGCAGGCTCTGTCTCAGCTCAGTCCACACACTCAGACGTGATATCTCTCAGATAAATCCCACTGCTATTTCTTGCAACCTGTGTTGAAACTTCCAGGCTTCAAACAAAGGCTCTCATGTACAACCAGCCCTGGCTCAGGGAGGCTAATTACACTGCAGCAGCAGCCGCCTCTGCCGGGGAGCATATGAGGCAAGAAGCAGCGAGCTCTGACAAAGGAGCCCACGGGAGGTCGCTGAGTACGATCTCTTTGTATCTCTCTCAAGGGGCCCTCGCCTCTTTCCCCAGGGACCCCTCTGCTTCAGTCCCGCTGGACATTAGTGCAATGCCACATGGACACCTGGCTGGAGCAGGGCTTGTATGCCCTGGGTACCAGCCACGTACAGTGGCTGCACAAGAACCTTTTTGTGTCAAGTGCTTTGCAAAATACACATCATTATCTCCTGTTAAAAACTGAGAGGCCAAAGTCCCACAGCAATAAAACCAGAAAAACCCCAAACTGGATTACAACCCAGATTGAGCACAAAAGCCACGGTCCTTACTTCCAGAATAAAACAGGAGGCGTGGCAGTTCCCAAATCCTAGAAGTGTGGCATTTTTGAGCTAGAAGGCAGCTTTCCAGAAGTCACCTTGCCCAGCCCCAACCAAAAGCAGGCAGAGAACTTGACTGCACACACATCTGCCTAGCACAGAACTGGCATCCAGGCCTCGAATGTAAAAGCTGGTTCTGTGTCCTGCCCACCACTATTCTGAACCTCCCCAGGGGCCCCTCGCTGACTACTGATAAGACCAATCCATGCTGAGCAGGAAGACTCAGTGAAGTCTGAGAAACTCCCAGCAGCCTGAGCGAGCCATGCGGGAAGTGCCAGGGTGGCTAGCACCTCGGCACCTCCACTCAAATACTGTACAACTGTCAAGTGCACAGCCACAGAGGCATTATAGATCAGTTTCCACTAGGGCTATCTGTAAGACCACATGGATGGAAGTGTCCATCTACGTGTCCCTGCAGATAGACTAACCCCGGGACATCCAGACACACGTCCCCTGAATAGAAGGCCATCCTCAGCATGCTGCTGGGGGAAAGGCTCGCATGGCCCAGGCCTTGTGGCAGCATAGAGGCATCTGCCCCACGCTTCCCTTGGGCCCTGCTGTGCGCTGAGCAGGGTGTGACGTGAGAGCGCAGGTGCGCACAGCAGTACAGTCATGAGCTTCGGGGCTGCAGGAAACACCCTGAAGAAAAGAATAGAACTACAATAAAATAAACAGACTGGCCCTGAAGAAAAGAATAGAACTACAATAAAATAAACAGACTGGCCCGCTTCTCCCCACCTGAAGAAAATCAGGTCGAACCAGATAAGGATCAGGCAGGAAGCCAAACCAATTCTCTCCTGCCTGCACACCACCTCCTTGGTGTGTTTTCTCAGGATTTCATACCCTGGGTTCAAAGCAAGACTTGATCCTAGCAGACACTTTGCTTGCTCTGAAAGGTGACGAACAAGGAGGGAGGGAGTGGGGGTGGCTGGGAGTCGAGGACAGAAACCAGGCCCAAGACACGAGAGGGAAAGAATTAAACCTCCCTCCCTCGGGGAGGAAACACTGAGGTCAAACTTTATTAAGCTCTCCAAGGAAATAAAATCTGGGAAGAGGAATCCTGAACAGTTTCTTTAACGCTCCAGTAAGAGCAAGATATGTAGGGAAAGAAACTAGCAGGAGACACGGAGTCAGTAGCATCAATCTCAGTGGATAAGAGGTCAAATTTTAAATCAATTTGATTCAATTAAGCAACTGGGTATTGTGGCTGAAGGTTCACATGGTGTCAGGCTGGATTTAAATTTTGATTCAAGCAGTTACAAGCCATCTGCTTTTAGGTCGAGGCATCGCGCCCCGGGTCTCAGCTTTGGGCACCTGCAGGATGGCCTCGCCCTGGCCTCCCTCGTATCGTAGCTGGCTCCAGACACTGGAACGCTAAGCATCGACAGCACCGAGGTCACAAAGCATTTACCGTGTGCTACCTCGCTGGAGCTTCACAGCACCCCCAGGAGGCACTGACTTTCATCACAAGACTGGGTACACAGGCGCGTGCAACACACTCTCAGAAGGCTCCAGCTTCCGCTGAAGTCTCCAGCTTCCGTGTTCTGCCGCCCCCAGAGTGGTAGCCATCACCACTGGGCAGGGCTTCCCCACAAATCTGCTGTTTGAGACTAACAGGTAGCAGCTTGAGGCCTCGCCCAGCCATCGGACGTCACGCCACCTCTCCTTAAACTAAGCCCCTGAGTAAGGCAGACATTGCATTGGGTGCTGGAGACCAAGCAGAGCACAGAGCCAAGTCTTTGTTTCAAAGTCCCAGGTTGGCCTTGCAATCTCACCTCAATGGTCAAGTAAAGGTTAGCCAAAGCATGGACCTAGGAGAATGACGTGGTCTCTTGGACTCAAAATGACAAGCGACCACCAGGCAGGGTCCACCCAGCACTTCCTACGGACTCTCCCTTCCTCTTACAGGTCGTAGGATCTGAGCTGCCGGCAACGACTTAGCAGGGCATCGACCATGCTCTGCACTTTGTCCCTCTGTAGCCCCTGATGGTTTCAAGAGTGACTCAGACCTGGCAGTGGAGCATGCAGTCACACAGCAGCTGTGCTTCTTTTTCACAGCCACCCTCGCCACCCATAGGGCTTGCACAATGAGCTTGCCGCTCCGTGAGCTGGGTGCCTACCAGCATTGTTTATCACTGGTGTTATCCAAGCCCATGGGAATCTCACTTTCCTGCCAGCCAGCACAGCTCTGGCTCCTCCCACCCCGACTCTTTCTGAATGGCACAGCAGGCCTCCGCAAGAGAGGCTCCAAGCTCACAAAGCCACAGAGGCACAGCAATAGGGCAAGTTCTCCTGCCTCCCTCCTCCCCTACCAGAGGCACCCCCTATGCACGAGGCACCCTAACTGCTCCCGAAGCAGTGCTTGCTGTGGCGAGTGGAGGGAGGGCCTGCGGTTCAGTGGGTGTATGTTTGGATCTCCAGAACTACTCTGAAGTTACTCTGCAGGAATATAAGACAGACACACATACATCTCCATACAGAGATAGCCCTCGTGGAATCCCATCTATAAAGAAGCCAACTTACAAAGGCCTCTGCAATGAGCTGTGCTCTCCCTACCTAGCAATAGTAATGTTGATGCATCCGGTACAAGGACTTCTGTCCATTTGCCTTCCATTGCTTAGTATAAAATTGAGCACAAATGCATCTGCCTTTCCATTCTCACTTAAGGTTGCTGGGAATATCTGTCATGTGTGTATCTTCAAAATATAAAAATTCTATGTATTCCTTTGATTCCTTGGAATTATTGCCTTATATCTGCTAAATATGTTTTTTTGTTCTCCTATTTAAGTTACTGATTAACATAGTTGACCTTAGGGAAGAGTCTACAGGTGTTCAGGGTCTCACCACTAGATTGGACTCATAGTCATCCTTCTGTTTATGTAACCCCAGAACTGGGATTACAGGAGCATGTCACCACGCCCAGTCTCAATTGCCATCTCAGTGCACCACAGGGACGGCCTGGCACAGCAGGCCCTGGGATCAAACCCTTGCCTGCTTGCAGGTGCCTTAATCTGCTGAGTTATTTGGCTGGCCCTTTTTTCTTTTCAGCTTTTTGGTAGCTTCTTAATTGGATTTTGCTTTTAAATAATCACCATCACATCTCTGAACATTTACATGTTTTCCAGTTTTTTCATGCCTTCCAAGTTCTTCCCCATTCCTCTTTTTTGCTCCAGTTTTTTTTTTACCTTTGGTCCTTTTTCAGTATTTCACTTGTGGTACTCGTTTTAAAAATAAAACCTTTTCCATTGACAACAAAACTCGTTTTTAATTTAGAAAATTTGACAAATAAGGAAGAATATAAGCATAATTAAAATCTCAGCACAATTTATGATATTTGTACAAATTATTTTTAATAAAACTGAGTTACGCGCCATGCTCTTTGTGGGGGTGGGGACTGAGGATCGGTCCAAGCGAGCCCCGCATGCCTGGGAGGCCAGCACCCGAACACCGAGTCACAGGCCCACCTCCGCTTGCTCGCTTGCCTGCTTACTTGCTGAGTCACTGCTTCCTTGCTGAGTCACGGTCTCACTAAGCAGCCCAGGCAGGCCTCCAGCTCGTCATCTGTCTTCATCGCCTTCTTCGTCACTCGTTCTAAATACCCAGCACGTGCAATTTAAAGGAAGAAAAGTTTATCTGGGCTCACGATGTAGAAGTTTTCACCCTTGCGTGGTCAGAGGCCTGGTGGAAGGGCCTGGTGGGAGGGAAGCCTCACGCGGCGCGGTGGATGGGAAGTAGAGAGCAGAGGTGCCAGGAAGAGAGATTTGCCCATCAGGCTGCGATGCTGGGAGCCCACATCTTCTGGCCACGCCCCTCGGCTTAAGGGCACATTCGTTATAGCACCGCTAGCCCACTCACGAGCACGTGAGGTTTTGGCAGAACATGGACACCTAAACCATAGCACCTCTTGCCTTGGCCTTCCCAGAGGCTCAGATTGCAGGCATGCACACTGCGCAGTGTGATTCAGCACTATATGGTAAGTATCCTAGGTGCCATCAGTCCTTTTTTAATCTTTTGTTTGTTTATTTATTTATTTATTTGGTATAGGGTCTCTCTTGCTATACAATTCAGACTTATAATGGTCCTCCTGCCACAGCCACCCCAACACTGGGATTATAGGTGTGCATCACCACGATGCGTTTGCCATCAGTCTATTTATTTGACTATATAATATTTCGTTGAGGATTGTATGTCGGTGGACAAATTCCAACTATTGGACTTAAGTTATAAATATGACTTGAAGTAAAAAGATTTGTAAATAAAACTTTGATTTCCTATATATTATCTATCATCTGTCTGTCTGTCTGTCTGTCTGTCTGTCTGTCTACCTATCTGGCTGGCTGGCTAGCTTTCTGTCCTTTACTGCATTAGATGTTCCATACAGGTCTTGTAGGTCAAAAAGTTTGAACATTTTTAGACAAGCAGAATCGCTGTCTCTACCAGCAGTCTGTGAATACTTTCTTCACCAAACTCTCCTAAACTCCAACAGTTTTTTAAAAACATTTGCCAATATAACAGGGGAAAAGTGAGATTTTCATTTGCATTTGCATTTGCTTGATTAGAAATGCACCAGAATATTTTTGCATTTAAATCTTGACTCCATCTGGAATTTATGTTGGCATATAAAGCCAGAAAAGGCTCTGATTTTACCCTTTCTGCTCCAACAGCTCAGGCAGGGCTGTTGTGAAAGGGTTCCATCCATCTCAGCCTGGTTTGTGCCCCTCAAAGCCTGCAGCTTGCAGACTGGCTGCCCTGTTGCTCCCAGGGGTTCTGCTTTGGGGACTGGAGTCTTCCAAGGTCACACATTGGCTCTCCTTCCTCTTCTAGTCTTGTCTCCTCCATAGCCCATAGATTCCACAGTTATCTCATCAAGCTTTCGCCCTCCCAAAAAAAATTACCCTGCAAATTTTGAACGAATTCTATGGGTCCCATAAGCTAACGGGGTGAATTAGTGTTTCATATCATGGCGCCCCTTAAGAGGATGCATGCTCTGAATCCTGCTGGATCTTCTTTATGCAGCTCTATAAAATGTGAGGGTTTTGTCTTCACAGAGACTGTGTCCATTTCTTACCAGCATTACTTTTAGGTATTGTGATGTTTTCTTGCTAGATTAAGATACTCTTTTTTGCTCATACAAGGCAAAGCTATCAGTTTTCGTGTATTGTACAGGAATAGAACCTTGCATTGGCATGCGTGTGCTGAGTTTTCTCATCTGCATTTCTGTACTGACTGATATGACGTTGCCCTGGACTCTAATAGTGCCACTGATCAGAAAAATGTTGTCACATAAAACTGTCCTAAATTTCTTTATATGAATCCCAGTTTTGAATTCAGCCTTCCTGGTTTTAAACTTTGCATATATACTCATGCAGGATATTTATAATTTTACTACTTGGACTACAGTGAAAGATTTAAGATCAGGATTAAGCCAGTTTTACAAAATTGGGGGGGGGGGTTTTCCATGATTTTTTCAGTATAAAAATAAACTTTTTCTTAAAAGTTTAAAATAACTCGCCAGAAATTTATATGGCCCTGAAATATATTTAAGAATAAGTTCTTTAATTATTTTTACATTTTCCTGAGAACACTGGCTCCTTTGGAGGTTTTATTCTCCCTTAAAGCAATTTCAACGCTTCCCAAAAGACGTCCATTCCCACTTCTTCTAAAGTATTTGGTCTTTTATAAAAGTTTTAAAATCTAATCCATAGCTCAGGCTTTCACTTTCGTCTCTGGTTTTGTTTTCTCTTTCTGTTAAGTTTTCCAGAAATGCAACCAGAAAAACAGCTCTCAGATACACTCTGATGTCGTTTTACACTCTTGCTCAGCATCTGTGTTTCAATTAGAATTTCCCTTCCACCGTTTGTACATTCATTGTCCACTCCTTCTTTTCTTTACATGACAACCTCATGCACTTATTTCTGTTCTTTAAGAAACATCATTCACTTTGACCATTTTCCCTTTAAGTAATTTCATTTAGCTACATTTCATAATCTTTTTATATGTCTTCTCTTTTTATATGTCTTCTCTTTTTATTATTTTTTAAATAAATTATGAAGGAAGTGGTTTGGGTTTTGGAAGGCTTGAGGGTTTTATTGTTTTCTTTCTTTTTTAATATATTTAATACATGTCTACAGGGTCTCACTACACAGATCAGGCTTGTAGTGATCCTCCTGTTTTCAGCCTTCCAAGATCTGGGATTACAGGTGCATACCACCACACCCAGTCTCAGCTGCCCTCTTAGCATGCCCCGGGAGCGGGGCCAGCACTGCCCACCAAAGATCGAACCTTGGCCGATGAGATCTGCCTAAGCAGGTGCTTTAGTCCTCTGAGCTATCTGGCCAGCCTTGTCTTCTTTCTCAAACGAGAGGATTGTTTGCTTAATGTTTATTCTTAGTTTCAATGTATTGGAGTCAGAGATCCCTGAAGTTTCTATGTCTTGAATCTGCTTTTCTTTTTGGTAACACTATGTCTTCTAATCATTTCTGAAGAAGGTTGTTAAAGCCTTCAGGTTACTTTCTCATCAACTTCTTGCATTTTAAAGGTTGATTAGCATGTATCTTGTTGGGTCATTGACTAAGCAAACTGTGCTGGTCAAGCCCCAGACTATAGGAACAGCCCGAATTGGTCTCCCAGCAGTTACAAAATTCATTTAGCCTCAGTCTCCTTTCCTCAGAAATGGGGATAATGGCTCCTGAGCTGTCAAGTAGGACAGATGCCTGCTTTACTCACTGGAGCATTCTTTTTCTTTTCTTTTTTTTTTTTTTGTCTTTTTGAGACAGGGTCTCGCTATGCAGTTGAGGCTGGTCCCGAGCTCACTTTTGTAGCCCAGGCTGGTCTCGAACTCGCACCAATCCTCCTGCCTCAGCCTCCCGAGTGCTGGGATTACAGGCGTGAGCCACCACGTCTGGCTGTTCTCACTGGAGCATTCTATGCACTCAAAAGTACACATGTTGCAAAATGTACATCTTAGTCAAACGTAAATCCCTGCTCCTCATGTGAAGGGTTTTTCACTTGTCTGGTTCTGTCAATTGCTTTTGTTTCTCTTTGAAGATCGCTTTTTAGAAAGTAACAATGCCAACCTTCCTTTCTTTGAATCTGTTTGCCTACTCAACCCTAGTTTTCTTTATTTTTCGACCTTACTACAGTTTACTTTAGATGCATTCCATATTAATAAAATATAATTCACTGCTTTTCAAATATAACTCAAAAGTATTTGTATAAGGTCTTAAAACATTTATTTTCATTGTCTTGGCTAATACGCCAAGTGTGCTTGTCTTATTTTTTGCATTTTCACTATAAAGCCTTTGTGCCATGTATCTTTACCTTTGCTTTTTATACAGTATTTTTCCATCTATCCTGGGATTATTGACCTTATGTTTGTCATTTACAAAATTCCACTATTTGATGCTTGAGGAGCAGTTTGTTTTCTTAAGGTAAAATTCATATAACATAAAAATTATTATCCATTTTAAAATGAACAGTAGAGGCCAGCTAAATGGCTCAGTGATTAAGCACCTGCAAAATGGCACAGGGGCTGGGGGTTCTATCTCTGGGCCTGGGGTGCACTGACACAGCAATTGAAACTGGGCATGGTGGGAGGCTGTAAACAGACAGATCAGTATGAGTCCAATCTAGCAGTGAGACCCTGAGTACCCTGTTACCATAGACCCTTTCCTAAAAATATAAAATAAATAAATAAATACATACATACATAAAGTGAACAGTAGGGCCAGTGAGATAGCTCAGCAAACTAAGTGCCTACTTAGACAAGAGCAGGGACCAGGGTTCAACCTGGCAGCACATCCTGCACAGGCCCTGCCCCTGAGAGTGCTAAACTGACCATGGAAACCAGGCATGGTGGCTCATGCCTGTAATCCCAGAGCTGGGGAGGCCAAAAACAGGAGGATCACTCAGTCCAAGCTGCATAATGAGACCTTGTACCAAAGACATTAAAAGTGAATATAAAGTGAGCAGTTCAGTGACATTCACCATTTGTAGCCATCACCTCTATTCCTTAAAGCCTTATAAAGACTGTTATCACTTTATTAATCTTATTAAAGTTTACATTTCCCAGAGTAACACAAGGGCTTCTGTCTTAGTTACTCTTCTCTCGTTGCTGGGACAAATACCCAACACTCAAAAGGAAGGAAGGGAAGGTTTATTTAGCTCATAGTTTGTGGAGGTTTCAGTCCATACTCAGCGGGATCCAAGGCAGAGCGGCACAATGCAGAGGCCAGCAGTTCATGGTGGCAGAACACAAACAAAATGGTGACAGAGGCAACTGACCAACCAGGGCAGCAGACAGCAACCAGGGGAGCAGAGAGCAATAGCGAGAGTCTGTCTCTCTATCTCTCTTTATATTACATTCAGGCTCTCCGCCTTAGGATATCTGCCCTAGGCCACACCCATAGTCTCAGCCTTACTAAGACCGATAATCCCATCAGTACTATAACACAATCCCAGGGATCACGAATCAAGTCTCAATCTATAGAAGTCCCCACCCCATGATTACATGAGGCTTTGGGGGGGACAACTAGACATAAACCCTAACAGCTTCCTTCGCTCCTTCTATTTTTGTTTTTTTTTTAATTTCTCTACTACAGTTGTGGTTTGCAACCCATTCAGAAAAATTGCAAGTGAGTAGGATTAAGTTTCTTTCAACTCTAACTCCTTTTGAACTTACTGTTAACACATTATTTCAGCATCTGAAGATTTGCATGCCATTGTCTTATGGAGCACTAAGGACTGAGTGCCATCCTCTCCCCTTTCACATACTGAGTCCTAAGCCCCAGGCCGTGTAATGGGACCCATGGGACTATACTGACAGACAAGCCCTGAAAAAGGTAGAGGATCCTGTTTTTAGGCTCGTGTCCACGTACCCCGTCCTGCCCTGTCCCGTTCTCCCTCGGGTGGGGTTCAATGCATAGATTGCTGATGTCTTGTACAAGGACAAATCTCAACAATGTAAAATGCATGGATCTATATGACCAACTTTTAAAAGAGTTGGGGGAAAAGAGGTAGGGAAGCTAAAATGAATCTTTAGGGTGGGTTTACACCAACATCAGCGGTGTTCTTCCATGAGGAGCAAATTTGGACACATAGACACCCAAACGGTAGACCCTGTGGGCACAGTAGGAGAGGTCAGCTGTCTGCCACTAGGGAGGGAGCCCCAGAAGAGGCTAGTCCTGCCAGCAGCACAGCCTCGACCTTCCCAAGCCTCCAGAGCTGTGGAATAATGTCTGGTCAAGGCGCCCGGTCTGTGGTACTTCTCGGTGGCATTCCTAACACAGGAGCTCTGCTACCGAGCCTCAAATACACTCGGCCCGCTTCAACTCCAGCTATCCCACCACTACAGGGTCTGTGCGCATGCGCATACGTGCATGAGCATGCATGGGTGCGCGCACACACACGCACTTCGCCTGGCTCATTCCTGCCCACCAAGGGAACTCTTTCATGACCACTGCTACCTGTCTGTATCCCCCCACCTTCTTTGCACTCTGCACTTGCGCTTCGCTTCTGAGCCATTTCTGCAGCTAGTCTCAAGCATCTGTTTCTACAAAAATAGTTTATGCTAAGTCCCCAGTCCTGAGCGCAGAGCCAGGCACATCTCTGGAACCACCATTCTAAAGACAGGAAATGCTCTGTAAATTAAACAGATTCTGAAGTTGCTACCTGTTCCATTTTCTTTACAACACATTGCTTCGTTTTGGGCCCAAATGGGTTTCATTTCCTTAGAACAGATTAATTTATTTCAATGCCTTTGTCTCGGCCCTTAGCTCTTATTTTGAAATGTCTAGCTAACTCCAATCACTACCCACAAATCCCAGCTTGCAAGCAGCAAGTGCAGCTTAAGTAAGGCTGAAAATTTTTGCTAACATCACTTAGACCAATGGGCGATATTTTATGAAAATAAATATCCCTCACTGGATTCTCTAGGCCCTAAACCTAGATGGAAGTTCCATGATTTATTTTAAAATAAGGGCCAGCGATATGGCTCAGCAAGCTAAGCACTTGCTTAGGTAAGCCCAGGGGCCAGGGTTTGGTCCCTGGCACCGCGTGCAGTACCAGCCCCTCCCTTGCGCTGAGCCACTGATGGAGTCTGGGCATAGTGGTGCATGCCTGTAATCCCAGCACAAGGGAAGCAGAAATGCAGAAATACAGAGAATCACTGCGAGGCTGGGCTGAACAGTAAGAACTTGCACACACACACACACACACACACACACACACACACACACACACAAAAAACCCTTAAAATAAATGAATCCAGGGGACTTGCCAGTTAGTTAGCTCAGTTAGCTAAAGCACATGATTTGGCAAAGTGTCTCAGGCTCCAGGGACCATGGTTCAATCCCCTTCCCCACATGAAGCATGAGACCTGCCCTTAAGGCAGCCTCAGCCAGCCAAAAAAGTAAAAATAATAAAATAGGGACCAAGGAGATAGCTCAGTAGAACATAGCCCTCCTCCTCCTCAGATCCTGTAGATAATTAAAAATGCACCAATGCACAGAGCTGCATTGGCTGCCAGCGATTTGCAGGGGACTGAATAATTATTCTGACAATTAGACCTGGAGTCACGTGCTCCTTGTCAAAGAGGCCAGAGGCCTGCGGATGCTTCCACATTACCTTTTAGGAACTTAATTAAATCACTGATAAACCTTGGCGTTGCCCTGGGAGTCCACATGTTCACTGGATGGTGGATAGAGACCTGGGGGCTTCTCCTGTGGCCGACTTTGCCCGTCACCGCTCTTGGCATTTCTTCCTCTGCAGTTGCCCGGAGCCACTTCTAGCACAGGACTGTTGTTATCAATTCAGGAACTCTGATAAGGGCTGGGGCCACGCCCTCCACCCCACAGCTGGCCAGAATTTTTATACAGACCCTTTTCCGCCACCGGGCGATTGTCCCTCCCTCGTGACAGCTTTCCAGGTTTTCAGTTCCTTACTACGGCAGTGCTTTGCAGTACAGGAATGCAATCGAGCTGGCGCCAGCAGGGCCTGGCAACACGCATGTGGGGACCTGTCTTTCCCACCCGCCGGGGACTGTGACATCGTGCCCTCAGCCTGCTCCCAGCCTAGACTCTGCCCTCCTGTCAGTCAGAATTTCTCACTGCCATCAGGAAGGCAGACAAATTCTTCACTTAGGCAAAGCCCCTTGAATCCTGCTCCCCAGCTCAGCAGAGCAAAGCGGCAGCCAGCAGGACAGAAATACAAATGTCACCAGACTGTCAACATGGGGACAAGGGAGTTAGCAGTTTCCTTCATCATGCACTGCCTCAAATGCCTTCTAAAAATTCACACCACAGTGCTCTTGGGACCAGCACTCTGAGAGGCTGAGGCAGGAGGATCACAAGCTCCAGCCAGCCTAGCTAACTGAGTGACTAAGTGAAAGCCTATCTAAAACTTAAAAAGTAAAAAAAGGCCTGGGGTTGTAGCTCAGAGCAAAGACCATGGGTTCAATCCCCAGTACAGCAAAAAACAAAAGATACGAGACATGGATTCCACCCTCCCAGAAAGCAGGAAGGGGTACTGCAGAGCCCACTCCCAGGCTGAAGCCCATAAGATGGGTCTGACCGTCCCCTGCAGAGGCAGAAGTTTGGGGAAAAGGACCTGTGGTCCTACAGAAAGAGGAAAGCAGGCCATGGCTAAGATCCTGCGCCAGGGCTTTCTACCCCCACCAGTGCAATCTCTCTCGCTCATCCCTGGAACCCCAGGGTCTGCAGAGCCAGGCAGGCACAGCCACCCTCAGGCCTCTCAGAGCCCTCACCAAGGCACCAGCAGGAAAGAAAAGACACAAATCAAAATGGCGGCTTTTACAATTACTTTTCCTGCTATAAACAATTTCTCTTTTTCACTACTGTTTCTCTGGAACTGATTGATACTCTTGGATCGGGAAATGCATGAGAAAAGTCCACTTCCCTCCCAAAATTAAGGGTTGCCATTGGGTCAGCAAACGCGCCCCACACACTCGTCATCCCCATCTGCCGCCTGCCCACAAGCTCTCCACAGCGAATGGCAGCAGGAAGCGGGAGGACGGGTGTCCACGCTCTGTTCCCAGCGCAGGCTCCCCAGGCAGGACCCAGCTTCCCAGCTTCCCGTGTCAGCGCAGGGCCTCCTGCTTTCTGAAGGCCTGGCCTGGATGAATACATGAGAAAAACAAACATTTGTCCCTGGCTTTGGGAAAGAAAGGAAGAGAAGCCCGGAGAAAGGCTCCCCCAGGCAGGCCTGGGAAACCCCAAGGGCCTAATTGAGAGGGTTTAAAATAGTAAATGTGAAATCTCAGCACGATGGTTCTTTTTCAAAGGATGCAAACCACTCAATAGGCAGACTGCCTCCTATAGGATCACCTTAAAAACAACAAGAAGTGAATCTTCCCCTACCCTGATCTCCCTGCCGAATCCCAGTTCGATCAAATGGCTGAGCAGCAAAAGACCAGAGCAGCATAGTTGGGGGTGGGGTGAGGGGAAGCAGATTTGATTCTGACCAGCTATTTAGGGTCAGGCTGGTTGTAAGAATATTGCTGGCTGCTTCTGGACCTGGGGTTCTGTCTGAAAATCCTTCCCTGAGAGGGGACCCAAAGGGAACACAGAACCAAAAAGCCTGGAGGAAACCAGCAAGACGGGAGTCAGGAGAGCAGCCCACAGAGGACACTCAACAAGTTTTTCAGAGCCCCTGCTGGGTCCTCCCACCCAGTTCAAGCTGCCTGGATGGAGGTGCCAAACAGGAAACGCAGCAGAGCCATGACCAGGGGACTGCACAGGCGGCTGTTACCGTGGAGACCCACCCGGAGAAAGATGAACCCCCGCCTTGCTCAGCGACCTTTCTGTCTGTACCAAAGGCATCCAGAAGACGGACACCGCTTGGGCCTGCAGTTCCCCAACTCCCAGCCCTCCTTCCGGAGGCCTCCTGACCTCTAGAAGCTCTGTACCCCAGCCCCAGACACACCTCTATTTCGTCAAGTCTAGGTGCCACCTGTTACGAGATGCACTATTGTGTGAGAAACCACGAAGAAGAAAAAAGCACTCCCCTGAGACCACAACACCCCATGAAATTTTAGAAGCAGACAAGTTTCAGAGATGAGAGATGTTAATGTGAAGAAGAGAAAAGAAAAGAGCGCCCTAGAATCCAGGAAACACATGAAGAGCTGACATGTGCTGGGAACACAGCCGGTGCCAGGCAGCGTGCCAAGCACTTCTCCGCGATTAGCTCATTCCCCCGTCCCCAACTATAATTATCCTCATTTTTAAAATGAGGCAAGCAGCTCTTCCAGAGCTGAGGTAAGTTGCCCAGCATCACACAGTGAGGCAGGGTGCATAGCCAGTCTACCCACATCTATAGCCCAAACTTTGCACCTACAGTCCACAAAAGGACCAAGGATGAATCTTGCAAACTTGTGTGCCCAGCCCTGCCTTCTCGGAGTTGCTGGCTCAGGCGACCTGGAGCGCTGCTGACAAGAACTCAGTTTGTGCAAACACTCAGGCTGGAGAGAGCAGACCAAGAGCCAAGCCTGAACAACCTGCAGGAAGTTCCACATGGAGGCTCAGGAAAGTCACTCCTGGGGTGTCACTTCAGCACCACAACATGCAGGCAAATTGGGGTCCACTGAGCCCAGAGGAAGAAAAATGCTTATTTTCAATGCTGTAACATGGCCAGGGCTTCAGCACAATCCCTCATTCCCATGGCAACAACAGGGCCTCCTGAGAGTTGAACCCATGCAAACTCTGTCAGTTAAATCAATTCCAGGCTCGCCACTGGGTGACCAGGGTGTTGCACTTGAGGGACTACACTAGAGTTACAGCTGCACCCCAGCAGCCCTACAACTCGGCACCTCTAAGCCTCTGTGCTCTTCTGTGTGGCAAGGATTGCTAATAACCGCATCAAGTGGTGGTGGTGAATAGAGAGATCTTATGTTCTAAGCATTGAGTTAACATATCTGACAGCTATTAAGAACTTCATAAAAAAGAATTCTTTTCCTAAACCTGAAACATATACACACCTCAGGGTTCCTTACATGGAAGAAAGATGTAAGAAACCAAGAAGTAAAGCAATAAGAGGAACAACAAGTCCACAAAGAGAGGATGACCTTTCAGTTAGTAATTAGTCAATTCTGGTAAAAAGGCAGTTGCTATGGGCATTGACTCTTAGATTGGGAGATTTATATCCTGGCTGTGTGATCCCATGCTGACCTCTAAACCCATCCAAAACCCGGGAAAACTTTGAAATAAGTAGAAAAGAAAACTGGGTGTGCTGGCTAGACTATCTCCTAGGTTACTACCACCTTGCATATACCTAGTTATTTTCCAGTTTTCTATGGTAGAAAACCAATAATAATAATAATAATAATAATAATAATAATAATAATAATAATAATTTCTTCTTGACCATGGCAATGCAGAGGTGTCCTGCAGGCAAACAGCTGTTCACTGCACTGTGCTGTGGAGTCTTGAGTGCCCAGATCAGCTCTGACCATCAGATTCTCCTTCCGGCAGGTCCTAACTCCTGAGTGCTCCCTTCATTAACTCATCTATTATGTAAAACCTGACCCATGCCTATTTGTGGTCACTATGACTGTCAAGGTTTTACTGTTTGAAAACATCTAGTCTTGAATAGTAAGCCTTCCACTTCTGTCATCTGTATGATGAAATCAATCAAAATATCCAAGGCACAGAGTGCTTGTGAAGATAAGTAGGACATCCACACCAGATTCTTGTGTGATGTCTAGCCTGGCCTAAGTACCTAGTAAACTTTACAAAACAAATCAGTTACACTGCATTAATTTAGCAACGACTAATGAATAGAATGGCCTCAATTTTCACTGGCTCTCTAGCAACATTTTCTTAAATCTTTGTCGCTCATCATTGCTATGCTATTTGTGGGCACTCAAATATCAAGTAGATAAACACAGCACAGCAGATGAATGTCCACTTTTTAAACAGAGAGAATCTAGTCATAATTCATTTGTAAGCTTGGATTTGGGAACTGGTTTTTGTGCACTTTTAATGGACACCTGCATTCTTGTGATTGCAGGCTTATATCAGTATATATTTTGCTAATAAATGATTAGTAGTTCATAAAGGTGGACAACCAGATCAACTCTTCACTGTGCCTCTCGGGCAATACAGAGACTTCTAAGCACCTGGAGAAGTCTGAAGACTGCTGGCACAGGTCGCGCCCCAGAGGCAGGAAATGGGTGTCAGAGCCCCCCACTGCATGGGCTTATTGTCTAAGGATGAGATCAAGTCATTCTACCTCGGGGACTCAAGCACTCCTCAGGGTGGGGATGAAAAGAGGAAAACAAAGAAAAGGAACAATAGCCATCCTTCATAGAGCCCTTGAGGCATCTGTGCATTTATTCAGCAACAGCATTCTATGTCCGCAAGAAGTTTATAGTCTAGTAGAGGCAAGGGACAGTTATTGAAGAAAACTAAACAGGCGCAGATGCCAAAGCCAACCAGACTTCACACACACACTGGTGACTGTAGGATGCGCTGAGCTATAGATGCAAACAGTCAGGAAATGACATTTGAGGCCAAGGGAAGGGCCTGCGCAAAGATAAAAGAGGTGTGCAAGAGCTGCCGGTGGAGGAAACAGTAAGGGCAAAATTCTGGCTTGATCGTCCAAGAAAGAATGGCACAGAGCTGGAAGGCTGGTGTGAGGGTTTAGATTTAAAACATCTCATGTGCTCAGAAGCCAGGCTTTCGAGGGTGGCTGAGTCCTGAGGGCTCTAGCTGCACCAGTCCATTAGGCCATTGATTTGATCATTGTTCAGCTGTGACTAGGAAATGACAAATACAGAACCAGGCCCCGCTGCGGGAAGCAGGTGACTGGGAGTGTGGCTGCACAGGTAAAGCTCACCTGCAGCTCCGCACTGTCTGCCTCTCTCCTGCTCTCTCAGCTTCCTGGCTTCCAGGAGGCCAGCTGCGTCCCTGAACTGCACCTCCCATTGTGATGTTCCCACCTCACTGACGGCCTCACAGCAATGGACCGCAGCAGCTGCCGTGACCGTGGGCCACAGCAAGCCCTTCCTCCTTTGGATTGTCACTCGCGGGTATTTTGTCACAGTGCAGGAAAGCTGAGCAAGAGCGGAAACTCGGGGCTGTATAATGACCATCCTTTTGCAGCCTCTTGCCCTATAAGGTTGGTTTAGCAGTCCCCATTATGAAGACGAAGGAGATTTAATACCACAGAAGTACACGTATTTGACATTATGCATCTGTGGCCACTAAAGCTGCGTTTTCACAACCCCATGCTTTCTCCAGGTTGCTAGTTCTGAAAAGACCTAAGAAACAAGGATTCAGAAAAGGCAGCCAAGACAGACAGACAAAGAAACAAACTTCTAGGACACATCTCAGTCCCAGAGAAAGAGTTCTTATTTATGGGGGAAAGTAGAGAATTGTTCTCAGGCCAGGCGCGGATGCCCAAACTCCTTCTTCTCGTTGCTTAGCATGGCCTCTCTTGACAAATGAAAGAGTTCGCGGAAGCGGCTTGCTGTTGCCTACCCAGCTGTCTTTTATTTCCCGAAAGCTTTTCTTTGCCAGGGGAGCAGCAGCCGCTTGCCCTTTCTCTGCAGCTCTCTCTTCCCACGCTGAGCTGTACCAGTGTTACTAAGGCAGCAGTCGGGGCCTGGCACAGAAAGCCCCTGTGGAGGAAGCCCCTCCGCCTCAAGCCTCATGGATGGGCCTCATGGCTACAAGAACCCTTGCAAGACGTTAGGAGAACTTTCTTGGTTCATCTTTTTATTCTGTAGCCCTCGGGGAACACTTCCCAGCAGGGAAAAGATGGCAGGAGATAGAGGCACAGACACACCCCGGCTGCACAAGCATTGTCAGCCCCTGGGCAGTGCAGCGTGCCAGCAAATAATAAGCACAACTAAAGGCTGCCTTTTGTCTGCCTCCTTCCTTTCCTCTGTTACCAAATAGGAGAGACCAGTCTCTAGAGGGCCAGATGAGAAAGCTGGACAGGAGCTCGTGTTCCAAGAATCGAGCCCACGCACTCAGGTCTTTCCAATATGGCTGCTCAAACCCACGCACCTAGATCGAGGGCCTTTCCTTTATCTCCCCAGCTACTCCCATCGCAGTTCAACTTGGCATCCAGGTTCACCCTTCAAGAAGCTACGCAGGAACATCAGCTGACACTCAGCAGAGCCGGGACGGCAGCCTGCATGCTGTGTGATAGCCATTACCTCACCATGTAAGAAAAGGAACTCAGTTTTGACTATGATGGCAGAATCACAGAAATTGCCAGTAATAACTCTGGAAGCAATCTGAGGAAAAGGAAGGCGAGTGGCTTTCAAAAAACCTATCAATGTTAGAGGTAAGTAGACTTCACAACAGCACCCGCATGTCTGGGGTGTGCAGAACACTGCCTTGTCAATGTGTCACTTTACACATCCTGCTCTGGGTGGGGCGGGAGCTGTTGTATGAACCAAACCAGCACGAAGGCCAGCTACAGGCTGGGGGGACTTGGTAACAGGGAAAAGTAGTTCTGCCGCCTGGAAAGCCAAGCAGATGGGTGACACTGAACTGGTTTGAAGCGAAGGCATGATAACAGTTATCATTCTGACAAGGACCATGTCTACTTAATATGTGACCTAAGTAAAAGTTGCCACTTTGTTTGTTTGTTTGTTTGTTTGTTTGTTTTTCCGGCTCTTCCTGCTCTAGTTCCAGTCCCAAATCCCTCTATCCCTCTGGCCCACGCACCTGCCAGATAGGGACCCTCAGCCCGCCTCCCTTTTTTTTCCAGCTCTTGCTCGAGTTCCAGTCCTGAACCTGTCTGGCCCATGCACCTGCCAGGTAAGGATCCTCGGCCAGCCTCCTTTTTTCTTTCGGCTCCTCTTGCCCTAGCTCCAGTCCAGAACCTATCTGACATCTCATCTGGCAAGCCCTCTGGCCCATGAGCCTACCAGGAGTCCTCAACTCCAGAGCTCCAACTCCAGCCACAGTCCCAACCCACGAGGCCTCACAGCAGCCAGCAGCCCAAGCTCTGACATACAGCCAGGCACTTGTGGAGGGGAACCAACTTAGGGGATCCAGACCAAACGCTCATAGACGCTAACAGCATAACTTCACCAAAGTGCAGAGATCACTTCCATACAAAATGATAACAAGGAGTAGGATGCAATCTCAGGGCCCGAACCCACCCAAATCAAATACAGGAGACACTACTATGGAAGAAAATGGGAATCATGCAGGAAAAAAAAACTCTGAATTGGTAGCATCTGAGGTAGACAGACAACTGCAGAAACGTATTGAACAACTCAGATCAGAGATAACATCTGAAGTAAAAAATGAAATGCATGAAGTGGAAAAACAACTGGAGAAACATGTAGAGGAAACCAGAGCAGAAATAGTATCTGAAGTTAAGAAAGACATGTCTAAATTAATAGCATCTGAAGTAGGGGAACAACTATAGAAAGGTAGAGAGGAGAACAGAATAGAAATAATCTCTGAACGAGAGAGAGAGAGAGAGAGAGAGAGAGAGAGAGAGAGAGAGAGAGAGAAAGGATAACTATAATGACAGATTTCAATAGTACTAAAGAAGACATTGATAAAAAAAAATTAGAGAAGAATAGAAAAATGATGGATTCCCTGATGGAGCAATATAGCAAAGAAATAGATCGCATGAAACAGTTTCAAAGAGATATACAAGAAAATAAAATCTCGATCACAAGTTGGCAGAGCCGTATGAATGAAAGTGAAGATAGAGTTTCAGATCTTGAAGACACAGTTGCAGCCAGTGAAAGAGTAAGAAAGGATCTCTTAAAAAAAAAAACTAGGATGCAGGGAAAAATAATTCAACATTTGTAAGATGATGCAAAAATGAACAACATGAGATTAATAGGAATCAATAAGAAAAAAGGAGTCAATACAAATGATATAAAAAGAATATGGGCAGAAGTAATAGCAGAAAACTTCCCAAATATGAGAAAGCAATTGGACAGTCAGGTAATTGAAGCATACAAAACTCCAAATAATATCACCCCAAATAAAAACAGGCCAAGACATGTAATAGTCAAGATACCAGAAATCCAGCTGAAGAATAATATGCTGCTAGAGAAAAGAAACAGATCACATTTGAAGGAAAACCCATCAGAATAATGGCAGATTTCTCTTCACAAACTGTGAAGTCAAAAAGAGCATGGAGCAGAATACTTCAAGTCCTCCATGAAAACAAATTTTAGCCTAGACTACTATACCCAGCAAAACTCTCCTTCAAGTACGAGGGAGAAGTGAAATATTTCCACAAGGAACAACTAAAGAATTTCATGACATCAAAGCCAACATTACACAATATCCCAACAAATATTTTAGAGAGGGACCAAAACGACCTGATTTCAACAAATGAGAACAGAAAGATCCTACCAAATAGAGTAACCAACTAAACATAGGAGAAGTAGTAAACAGTAGCAAATAAAAGTCATGTCAATACATTTCAATTATAACCATCAATATAAATGGACTCAATTCTCCAATTAAAAGAAGTAGACTAGCAGAGTGGATAAGGAGACAGAGCCCAACAATATGCTATATACAAGAAACACACTTAACTCATAAAGAAACTCACAGGCTTAAAGTTAAAGGTTGGAAAACAATACCACATGCTCCAGCACCTCCAAAAACAGCAGGGGTAGCAATCTTGTTTGCAGACAGTCTAAACTTCAAACCAAGATTGATCAAATGAAATAAAGAAGGCCACTACATATTGGTTAGGAGAAAAATTCATGATGAAGAGGTAACACTCATAAATATGTATGCACCCAACACGAGAGCAGCAAGTTATATAAAACAAACATTAACGGACATGAAAAATCTCATATCCAATACCACAATCTTAATAGGAGACCTCAACACCCCTTTATCCAAAAAAGATAGGTCAAGCAAACAAAAAATTAGCAAAGAAGTAGCAGAAGTGAACCAGAGCTTGGCACAGTTGGACTTAGTGGACATACACAGAGTGTTCCACCCAACCACTTCAAAATATACATTTTTTTGCACATGGGACATTTTCTAAAATAGATCACATATTAGTCCATAGATCATGCTTAAATATATGCAAGAAAATGAAAATTATTCCATTTATATTATCTGACCACAGTGCAATCAAATTGGAAATAAATGACAAAAGAAACCATAAGAACTTCAGGATTACATAGAAATTAACAACACTCTTCTCAGCAACCAGTGGGTTACAGATGAAATTAAACAGTATCTACAATTTAATGGAAATTCAAACACAACCTACCAGACTTTGTGGAATGCAGTGAAAGCAGTTCTTAGAGGGAAATTTATAGCTCTGAAGTCACACATTAAGAAAATAGAATGGGAACAAATAAATACTCTTACACAGCTCCTAAACCAACTAAAAAAGGAAGAGCAAACGAACCCCAAAGGCCAAAGATGGGAGGAAATTATAAAGATTAGAGCAGAAACTAATTCAGTTGAGACAAAGAAAACAATACATAGAATTAATGAATCCAAAAGCTGGTTTTTGGAAAGATTAAGTAAGACTGATAAGCCCCTAGCTAACCTCATCTAAAAGAAGAAAGAAAGGACTCAAATTCAAGCAATAAGGAATGAAAAGGGTGAAATTACTACAGAACCAGCAGAGATACAGAGGATCATAAATAGCTACTTTGACCATCTTTACTCTCACAGCATTGAAGACACAGATGAAATGGACAAATTCCTAGAAAAGTACAAACTACCAAAACTGAATCAAGAAGATATTAGAATTCTCAGTAACCCAATAACAGCCAGTGAAATACAAAATGTAATAAAAAGCCTACTGCCAAGGAGAGTCCGGGACCTGATGGATTCACTAGTGAATTTACTAGAAATTTAAAGAAGACATAACCTCAATACTCCTCAAACTCTTCAATGAAATTAAAAAGGAAGCAATCCTTCCAAAATCATGCCTAGAGGCAAGTATTACACTAATACCAAAACCAGAAAGAGATGTTACTAAAAAAGAAAACTACAGACCAATTTCTCTCATGATCATAGATGCAAAAATTCTCAGTAAAATCCTCGCCACTAGAATACAACTAATCATCAAGAAGTCTATCACCATGCACTAAACTAAAGTCGAAATGGATTAAAGATCTAAATATTAAAAGAGAAACATTAAATCTCCTGGAAGAGAAAGTGGGAGAAAATCTTAAAGACATTGGGGTAGGGAAAAACATTCATGGACAAAAATCAAAATGCACGTTTAACACTTGAAAGCATCAACAAATAGGACCTCCTCCAGCTAAGAAGTTTTTTTGCACGTCAAAAGAAATTATCAACAGAGTGAAAAGGCAACCTACAAATTTTCAAAAGATTTTAACTAATAAGAACCCAGACAAAGGTCTTCTCTCTAGAATCTATAAAGAACTGAAAACCATTAGGGTCCCAAAATTCAAAGACCCAATCCAAAAATGGGCATCTGAGATGAACACACACTTCTCAGAAAAAATAATTCAGCAAGCCTATAAATATATGAAGAAATGCTCCACATCACTAGCCATCCACGAAATGCAAATAAAAACAACACTTAGATACCATCTCACCCCAGAAAGAATGGCTATCATAAAGAAATCAACCAGCAACAAATGCTGGAGAGGCTATGGAGAAAAAGGAACCCTTCTCCACTGCTGGTGTGAATGCAGATTGGTGTGACCATTATGGAAAGTGGCATGGAGTCTCCTTAAAAAACTAGCACTGGAAATCCTATTCAATCCAGCTATCCCCCTACCGGAAATTTTCCCAGAAGAACTGAAAACATCATACAATAGCGGTATCTGCGCACCTATGTTTCTAGCAGCCCAATTTGTAATAGCCAAATCTTGGAAACAACCAAAATGACCATCATTTGAAGAATGGTTAAAAAAAGATGTGGTATTTTTATACAATGGAACATTACTCAGCTATAAAGAATGATAAACTGGAAGACTTCACATATAAATGGATGCCTATTGAGCATATACTCATAAGTGAAATAAACCAGACCTACATTTGTAAATACTGTATAGTCTCCCTAGTATAAGAAATCTAAAGAAGAAATAAAAATGGAAAGGCATAACACAGCTGAACAGAAATAAAAGATTTTTGAAGCAACACAAACATATGCTTGGAATGTGTGTCATTCGGGACTTTTAGATGTGTGCTACTACTATTGTAAACTCAGTTACTGCTATACTCTCTCTCAAGCAAATAACTGGTTAACAAAAAGATTTTTTTTTAAAGGTTATTAATTGAGAACAAGAGACTAGGCAAAATACTATAGGCTTGACAGGCTACAATTTTGTACAGCCTTAGATTTCTAAATACCTGTGTAAAAATGTGTAACTGCTTTTATCACAATCTGTAGAGACTTATTAGAATAGCAATGATTGAAGGAAAATACAATATAAAGCTAAGTCTAAGATGTATGATATTTAGAAAGGCAGTGAGGTTCAGCTCAATTACCTATGTTATGAAGTAATTGTATCATGAAGCTTTTCTGCTGGAGGGTTGAGAATGTAAGTTAACAGACCAAAAATTGGAGAAAAAGAAGGACTATGAGGATAGCCATCATTTTGGCTCTAGCCCCTCAAGGTCAGTGAGGACTCTGGACATAAGAGAACCTGTGCTGTAGCATCCTATAATTCAGGGGTTTCGCAAATTTTCTGGTCAAGAAGATTATGGGACCTCAGAGGAAAGGGTAAGTGAAGTATAGTGTGCCTAGGGAGAGCCACCTGGGGAGAAAACATTCTCTCAGGCTTTCACAGAAAGCAAACTGGTCAAGCATTGACCATGACTCGTCCCAATGGCTGACACTGACAGCAGTTCTACAATGCACTACATATGGTTCCAAAGTTAATCCTGAGGAGATTTGACCCTGGAAAGTACAAATGATGAAGGTTTTGTTAGACAGGTCATGCTTTGGCTTACATTTGATCACCCAGCAGAAAAGCTTAATTACGAGGCATAAAACACAGAGCTAGATGAGTACGATGAGCTGTGAGAGGCTTAAATCAATAGCCTTCAACATTGCCAGTTTCTCCTGTAACCAACTGCAATTATGAAACATTAGACTATGTATACAACTACTTCCTCCTACTTCAAAGAAAAGAAAACTTTTTCTTCTCTTCTTCCTTTTCTTTTTTTTTTTTTTTTTCCTTCTTTTTTTTGCGGGGGGGAACCAATATCAAGTAGAACATTTGTCACGTCTGCACCTTGTGCTCTGTATAACATTTGTGAGGACAACAATATGCAGTGTCTCAACTAATGCAAATGTGCTACTAACATGTTTTGAAACTCTCATGTTGCTATCTCTTGTTAAAAGTAATAAAAATTAAAATTTAAAAAAAGTTGCTAAACTTCATGGTACTTTGCAGTTTACTAAGGATTCAATGTTTTGTTTCTCAAGTGCCAAACTCTATCATTCCCTGGTGAACGAATGAAATGAAATGAAGATTTTAATCACCAGGAAAATTCTAATTGTAAAACATAATGAAAAAATAGGAGCTGTGGTGTAGCTTCGTGATAGAATGATTGCCCTACATGCAGGAGAACCTGGATTTAATCGCCACCAGAAGGAGAAAGGGTAAGGCAGAGAGGAAAGGTGGAAGTGGAAAAAGAAAGCAAATGAAACATGAAGTTAAGGCAAATGTTAGTTTATATGCTCAAAAAGGAACAAGCGGTGAGCTTTCTTTCTGATTAAAACAGGAATGTCAAAAAGTCAGAAAGCACCGAAAATTATAAAGAGGTCAGTATCCACAATTCTAAAACCCAGACATAAACACGTGACTACCTGTCCTCTCATACAGTCTTCTATTTAAGCAAACCATTTAAGGAAATGTGGCAGATATAAATCGACATTATCACTTTCAATGACTCTGCGCTATTCCATTAGAGAAGGTGCACCATCATGTTTTAAATCCTCTATGGAGGGAAAAATTAGGATGATGCTCATCAAGCTGTGCTGTAAGTGTTCCTGGGCAAACACCCCTGTGTATGGCTCTTCACACTCTTGCCTAGTAGTTGTCTTAGGAAAAGTAATTCCTGGAAGTGAAATTGCCATGCCCAGCGCTTGTATTCTTTTCAAGGTCTTGCTATGTATTGCCAAGAAGCACCAAGGAAAGGCTGGACCAGGTCACCCCCACCTCCAGCAATTTAAGAAAACCTGTACCCCCTCCCCAGCACACACCAACCCAGGCTCTTGGGAATCACTTGGAGCTCCACTGCACATTTTTAAAGCACAGGATTGCTCTGCTTCCTTTTGACTTCCAGGCTGGCTGGACAGAAGCCCCAACACCAGGAGAGAAGCCAGGTACCACCAGGGGCCCTGGGGACCAGGAGCACCATTCCCTTCCCGGGAGGAAGCTGAAAAGGGCCCAGGGAAGCAGTTCTTTCTGTGCAGAGTAGAGGTTGGAGAACCTTGAGGGAAACTGAGGCCGCTCCAACTACTCCTCCTCCTCCTCCTCCTGCTCCTCCTCCTCCTTTTTCTCCTCTTCTTCTTCTTCCTCTTCTTCCTCCTCCTCCTCTTCCTTCTTCCAGGTGCAAAGTATTCCATGCCCCTGGCCTCCCTCTTTCGGAGCCACATCCGTTGGGGAAACAGCCGGGGACACTGGGAGAGCCAACACTGGCCTGCAGGTGAGAAGGGCAGCCGGTTCCCACCGGGGCGCTTTGGCTGCAAATTGCTGCCTTTGACATTTCAATGTGACCCAGGGAGGGCGAGAAGAGAGTGAGGCCAGGGAGGCTTAAAAAAAAAAAAATCTGCATCTCTAATTCTGCCACTTGCCACCCTTGTCCTTTCTCCCTTTTCTTCCCTCGCCGGAATGTGACATTCAGAAGCAAAAAGGGTTTTCTCTCCCTCTTTCTTTTCCTTTTCCTTTGACATTTAAAAACAATACACACTTGGGCTCATTGAAAGCTGGGGAGGGGAGAGGAAGATTGTTTCTGGAAGAACTGAGCCTCTGGAAAGCCGCTTTCATCTTCCTGGTGCCGAGTCCTGGCAGCCGGATTCCTTTTCATCGCTTTGGAGAAGAGAAGTAAAAGGACTTGGACTTAAAAAAAAAAAAAAAAAAAAAAAAAGCGAAGTCTCCCCAGCCAGTGAGAGTGCTCTGCTGTGGGGGAGGGAAGAGACACTGAGTGGGGGAGGGGTTTGGAGCCTCGACCCAGCCTGGAATCTAACCTCAGGCCGCCATAGGTAGCAAGGAGTGCCTGCGGGCTTTGGGTTAAAATGGGCTCAGAGCAAGGCCTTTTCCTGTCCCACCCATCCCTGAGGCTAAATCTGCTCAAGAGGACCCTTCGGGCCAGCAATGCCACTGGGACCCTGAGTCCCCTTCAGCTTTGCACGCACACTTGAGCGGAGAAAAGAACGCGTTGGTTGAACCACGGAGTTCCATCTTCCAGTTCTCCCCCCCCCCCACCGTTTACAGGGGAGAAGACCGAGGTCCCAGAACCCAAACCCTCTTTCTACCAATACAAAGAGTGGCCTACCTCATCTCTCCCCTCTGTCATCAAGCCAGTGACCCACATGGCCCCCATCTGTCACACAGTCACCCAGCTACACTGGCTTTCTCTACCCACAGCAGACAGAAATAGCTGGGAAACCAAGGGAAGGTTCCCTGGGGGGAAGGGGAGGAATACAGCTTATGCCAGGCAGGAAGTGGACAGGCTTGAAGTGGAAGGGAAGGGACAGGAAATGGACAGGCTTGAAATGGAAGGGAAGGGATGCTGTTTCCCCTTTAAATTCAAGGACTTCATATGGCTACCACTGACCCTGATCGCTGAGGACACCTAAGAGGATGAGCTCTCTGTCCGGTGTGGTAGCCTGGAGAGCTAGGAACTGAAAGCACTGGGGCCCATAGGGACCAGCCTGGAGCTGAGATGAGTGGGCACCCTGGGAAGGTGGCTAATGGGGCTCCCCAGCCCAGCTCAGGATTCTTTAGGTCATGCCCTTCTGGCTCCTGAGCACCAAGCCAGGCTGGGGCCAAGGTTACAGAACCCCATCTCCCAGTTAGCCTAAGGAAAGGGGGCATAGTCCTTGTACATCTTTTAAAAGATATGACTTTATGCTGTACCCCAGGCTGACATGAAACTCAGGATTACATAAATTTGTGTCTAGACCCTTTTCACAGCATTTTAAATCCCTTTAGGCTCCACGTATGACCAGAGAGGACTAGACCGGATTTTTTAAAATGCTTTTCTTATACTAAAAAATTATGTAATGGAGTAGGTCTTTTTTTTTTTAAGAAAATTAACTTTTAAGTATAGAATCACTTAGGATTTGTAGAAAAATTGCAGTAAGAGTGCAGAGAATTGATAAATCCATCCCAAACCCAGTTTCCCCTGGTATGAACATACGGTATGTTTGTTGCAGTTTATCAATGATTGTTTATCAATGCATAATTATTACCTAAGTCCAAACTGTATTCTTATTGCCTTAGAGGGTTTTCTGCTTTTTTTCTCCTGAAAGTCTTCTTCTTGCTCCTGAGTCTCATCCAGAAAACCTGATCACATTTGGAGGTCACCTCTCCCGAGGCTCCTTTGGCTCTAGCAGTCTCCCACACGTCCCTTGCTTCTGGAGACTTCAGCAGATCTGAAAGGAACTGACCAGGTATTCTGTAGACAGCCCCATTATTGGGATTGGTCTGATCTTTTTTAATGATCACACTAGGGTTCTAGGCTCTAGGGTAGGAAGACCACAAAAGAAAAAGCTTTCCTCTCATGCTGTATGTTATATCCAGGAAACAAACAGTCAGCATGACCCATCAGCATTGCTGGGACCCTTGCTCAGGCAGTGTTCCTTGGGCTTCTCCATTGTATCTAAGGTAGTGTTCCACAGGCTTCTGTGTTATGGGGTTAGTGGCCTCCCTTGCCCCCTCTTGCACAATTGGAAAGAAGTCATTACATGCAGCTCATATGGCAGCAGTGGGAGAGGGGTTCCAGCACCTCAAATGTGTAATGTCTATACAAACTATTTAGGATTCTTTGGGAAGTTTGAAAGAGATCATTTTTTAAATCTACGTTTAAGTTACTCATTTAGCAACTGCATTTTTAAAAATAGGTATTGGCACATGACAAAGGTTCCCAAACTGTGTCCCATAATGCTGCAGATTATGCTCTATAATGGGCCTGCGGATTTCATACTTGAAGGTAATTGACCTAGTATTTTCTGAAAAGAAAGTGAAAAACAAAAAGTTTACCTCTCCCAAGGAATAGTTCTAAGGGCTTTGGGATGTTAAACTAAACTTGGCCTGAAGATGCTTCCATGCAGAATTCCTTATGAAGGGAACTGTAACCCAATTTAGTAGCTGACTACTAAAGCCTAACCCTGTGTAACAAATAACTGAATCTTATCCAGGAATGGCAGCCAAACTTCAGCCAACTGCAAGTTGCCTGCACACTCAGGGACCCAAGGGCTATTTTCTTTCTTTCTTTTTTCTTTTGTTGTTGTTGTTATTATTGTTGGTTTTTTGTTTTTTGTGTGTTTTTTGTTTTGTTTTGTTTTTGTTGTTGTTTGTTTGTTTGTTGGCAGGACCAGGGTTCAAGCTCACGACTTTACACTTGCCAAGCAGGCACTTGTGCCACAGAGCTATCTCCCCAGCACCACTCCTTTTTTTTTTTCTTTTTTCTTTTGAATGTACTTAGCACAGGGTCTACAAGGTCTCCCTACACAGATTGGACTTGTAGTAGTGATTCCTCCTGTTTTCAGCGTCCCAAGCACAGGATCACAAGTACAAGCCACCATACCCAGTCTCCATTGCCACACCCCAGGGATGGGGCCAGCATGGCATGCTGGGGATCAAACCTTGATCCACAAGGGCTCTTTTCACTGGTGAGGTCCCTAAGTTAAACAACACGTGTGCAAGACATCAGCAACAACAGCAGGCAGCATGGAGCAGAGCACAGAGCCAGAGCAACAGCACAGGAGCCAAAGCCACCTGCACCTTTGTTGTACAATTCTTATACAACTTGTTGTCTCATATTTACATTCTTATATAGTGCCATAACCAGCATATATGTTTAGCTGTGCTGTGACATTATATAATTGGACCCCACTGTGCACCTGCACTGGATGAGTTGGGTCACGTCCTCAGGTATCGTTGAGAGGGTCCTGAGCTTCGTAGCCGTCTGAGTGTTTCCCTCCACAGGTGACCGGCTCTTTAACCCATGCCCATATATGGCAACTGAAACTCAGAGCTTTGACCAATCAGCTGCCTCTGCACCTCCCTTCCAGGTCCCATCCAAAGGGTTCATTTTTTTTTTTTTTTTTTTTTTTTTTTTTTTTTTTTTTTTTTTTTTGTCTTTTTTTTGAGACAGGGTCTTGCTATGCAGTTGAGGCTGGTCCTGAGCTCACTTTTGTAGCCCAGGCTGGTCTCGAACTCGCACCAATCCTCCTGCCTCAGCCTCCCGAGTGCTAGGATTACAGGCGTGTGCCACCACGCCCGGCCAAAAGGGTTCTTTAACAGAAGTTCTTTGAATTAGTTTTGCTTTTGAACAGTGCTTGATCTGGAATCCCGAAAAAAATCCAATTAAGATCTCTACACTAAATTCATTGCAATTTTGTCTCTTAACAAATGGAAGGGGCAATAAGCAAGGCTCCCATATCTGGTGTCCAATCACTCGGGGCAGCCCAATATTATCATTTTCTGTTTTGCATATCCAATAAAACAGAATGTGGGGCCTGGTAGGATGGCTCAGTGGTCTAAAGCACCTGCTTAGGAAAGCTTAGGCAGCGGCAGGGACCGTGGTTCAATCCCCGGCACCACATGCCGCACCAGCCCTGCCCTCAGGGCAGGCTGAGCCGGCCATGAAAATAAATAAATAAACAAACAAAAGTTCTGAAATAATAAAATAAAATAAAAATTATATATATATATATATATATATATAATTTTTTTTTAAACGGAATGTGGGGATTTTTTAATTAAAAAGAAGAAGCCAGAGGTGGCAGAACAATCCTATAATCTCAGCACACAAGAAGCTGAGGCAGGAGGCTTGATAGTAGCTCAAGCCCAGCCTGAACTATACAAGATCCTGCCTCAAAAACTAAAAGCTTGAAACACTAGGAGAAATGGCCTTGATTAACTGTGAGTCTATCACTTACTATTTTCTACCTTGTAATAACCTTATGCAAGGTTACAAATTACTCAGAGATTTTTTTTTTTTTTTTTTTTTTTTTGACACAGGGTCTCACTATGTGGTTCAGGCTAGCCTTGAGCTCACTTTTGTAGCCCAGGCTGGTCTTGAACTCACACTGATCCTCTTGCTTTAGCCTCCCAAGGTCTCGGACTTCAGGGGTACACCACCATGCCTGGCTCAGACATCATTTTAAAATAGGGAAATGAAAATATTTTGTAGGAAACTTTTGTTTTTCACTTTCCTTGCAGAAAAAAAAAAAAAAAAAAAAAACTAGGTCAAAAAGAAACTCCTCCTCAAGCATGAACTCTGCATGTCCAGGTCAGCTGTAGTAAGCAACGTGAATGTGAAGAGCTGACCTCTGGAGAGTCCTCTGGCAGGGCCATTCTGTTTCCTACTGAATCAGGGACGTGAATGGCCTGAAGACTTCACCACATCATGGGTGAGAACTCCTCTTCTTGACCTGACCTCTCCATGAATACTGAGATCACCATGCAGCAGCAATCCCCCTGTATTACTATTCCATATGCATCTTTTCGAGGTATTGGGTTTGAGATGACACAGCTGAGGAAGGCAGTTAAATGTCTCCGTGAGAATTTCCTCTTTCTGGAAGAAGAACAGATGTTTCCACAGTGACAGCTGGTTGAATCACAGCTTTTCTATCCACAGAGGAAAGACTCTCCCTTATTATTGCCTCTTAATAGATTACTGGGGAAGCAACGGGCCCAACTCACTAGAACCCACCAATTCCTAAGAGAGAGAGACTCAACATGGTTCACAGGAAAGGGCTTTTTCTTGGAAGCCAGACTGAAGTTTTAACCACAGGACTGCTATTTACTGAGTGTGTGAACTTGAGCAAAGAACCTTGCCTGTTTCTGCACGTGTAGAACAATGATAATCATGTCCACCTCCCACGGCCACAGCCCTGAAAAATGTGACATGCATAATTCCTGATGTAAGAGCAGAGAGCTACGGTACACCAGCCTTGCAACTGGTGTTATGGTTTGCGTCTGGACGACCCCCAAAGCCTTGTGCAGTCATGGGGGGTTTGCTTTTCAGATGCAGCTGAATCTACAATTTGTGACTGATCCTGTATCTAGAACTGGGATTGTACATGTGTGAGTACCATGTCCATCCAACCTAGGGTGGGCTACACACAATCTAGAGGCAGAAAGAGTCTTCTCTGTTGCTCCTCCCTTTTTGCCTTTGTTGCTTTTGCTGTCTTCCATGTCTTCCAGCGCCATGTACTGCTGCCCACTGCCATGCACCACTCTGCCTCGGAGCCAGTAGTATATGGACCAAAACCTCCACAAACGGAGCTAAATAAACTTTTTCTTCCTTAATTTTTGGTGTCAGGTATTTTGTCCCAGCAACGAGAGAAAAGTAGCTAAGACAGCTGAGAATGTGATTTCTAAATGCCATCAAACAGAATCAGCTTCTACTTCTCCCTTTGTAAAAGCTCTGAAGCTCCACCTACAACGGAGACAGCTGGCTCCATCACTCTTAGTGGGGAATGGATCACAGAGTCCTACCTTCCACTGCACCCATGCAGGGAACAATTGAGCTGGGGGTAAGGAGCTGGAAGAAAGCTCCCAGAAGAGGTTACTCCACAGCAGTGAACCCTCAGCCCACATCAGGGTGGATGTGGACAACACCTCTCAGTACGTCATGCTGCTGGGCTCCAGGGACCCTCTCAGCCCCTCTGAGCCACAGAGACTGCCCACCATCATTATTCCATGTTTCCACAATTCAGAAAGCTGTTCCCCATTACGGCCAAGCAACATCTCCTGCTTCAGCTAGAAGCAATGGGGCTCTATTCCAACCCAAGTGGCTCCACTGACGGGCCCAACCTCACTACCTTCTCCCTTCAAGATGCGGAAAAGATCACCTTCCTGGGCTCGTTGGAAGTGTTCCTTCGGTAAGCGGAGCTCAGTACCAGCCCAGACTTGTAAGAGACAGGAAGAGACTCAGCTAGGTTAGAAAAAAATTGATTTAAAGTATGTAAAATAGAAAGCATTTTAAAAGCCCATGAAATATAGATAATGTCTAAGAAGTAGAGGGGTGGTTCTAGCTTAAAGATATAAAATATTTTGATGATCTATAAAAATCTGAATAAGAATTAGATGCCGGATGATGTTACTGAATTGGCCGTTTTCTTAAGGTGACAACAGAATTCTAGAGATCAGATCTTTCTTCCTACAAAGAGAAATCCTCATGACATAGGCAGCTTAGCTTCCCATGAGTCAGCAAATGAGCAGGAGGGCGAAGCTCACAAATATGAGAAGAAGTTAACACATTTTTCAATATCAACAAAGGTATATATGAGGTGAGATAAAAAAAAAAAAACATTTGATGTTTAAATATTGAAATTGTATTGCCATAAAAGATACCATGGGTCACCTTTAGAATACACCTCTTGCCTCAAAGACGCCATCTCGCTGTTCTTGTCCCTTCCTGAAGCAGTTCTGGAAGTCCTCTTTCATGACCGTCTTTAGTTGCACTGTCAGTATTCCTACATTGATTCCAAACATCTTCCTTCCTGGTCATTGTGACATTAAGGAAGACCCGGAAGTTTCACAGAGCCACATGCACTGACAAGGGGGATGAGGACCCTGTAATGCTTTTACACCATCTTCCATTGGATAGCCCTGGGCAGCACCACTCACTGGATTGTTGATTACAACTCACAAAGATACTCAAGGAAGAGGACGCCCAGAACTGCTTAGGAAATTGGCAAGAACAATGGGACAGCAGTGCCTGCAGCGGGTGCAGGGTTGTAAGGGGGTCAGTGGCAGTGTGTCTTTAGCCATAATAATTTTTTAAACTTAAAATGTTCTCGTATGATCTGTTCACACCTTGTAGATTTCTGTTGTATTGTTCTGTCAGTTTCAGCGTAGATACGAAATTTTTCAAACAAATAGCAAAAGATGGAGGGAAACATCAGGCACATAGTGGTTAGCTAGACTGATGCCCTGGTCCTGAGGCAGAACAGTGCACAGCCAGGGCAGCCTTGCTTCAGCCACCAGCCCCACCAGCGCTGCTCACCTGTCTGTCTCCGAACCCATACCCATGGCTGTGCCTGGATCACAGCTCATCTCAGATGAGCCCCTTATAGACCACCCGACCCCAGCTTACGCTCCCGGGTTGCTGCTTCCTAAAGCAAAGAGAGACCAACACAGGCGTCAACCCCTTAGGAACCAATAGAAGAACATTTTCAGGGGCAAAAGAGGCTTCAGGTATCAGAAGGCCAAAATTGCCTCCAACACCTATATATTACAGGAAACTCTGAAAGGGGAGCCCTTGGTGTAGAGTTCAGGCTACTAATTGCTTCTTCTGTCCTTGATTAAGAATTCTGATAGTTACCATACCATATTGGTTCTTGTTCTATTATCTTTGTTTCTTTCTCATTTTCTTTCTTTCTGTTTCATTGTTGGTTACCTCTAGTTCTCTCTATCTGTCTGTCTGTCTGTCTCTCTCTCTCTCTTTGTCTCTCTGTTTCTGTCGGTCTCTTTGTCTCTCTGTGTCTTTCTGTCTCTGTTCCTTTGTCTTTTCTTGTCTGTATCTCCCTGCCTCCTAATCTCTGTCTCTGTCTCTCTCTGTCTCTCTGTCTCTGTCTCTGTCTCTGTCTCTCTCTTTCTCTGTCTCTCTCTCTCTCTCTCTTTCTCTGTCAACTCCCAATGACAAGTGGAGATGGGAGGACAAGCCCACACAGCCTGGCCACTCACCACTGGCTTTCAATTCCCAACACAGGGCGCTCACAGCCTCCTCCCCTTGTAACATGGTTCAGTCTCTGTCATCAACTTAATCTCAACTTAATCATCAACTTAATCCAAGTACCCAGCTCTTCTAAGTGTCACTCGCCTGCCCTATACCTGGACTGCTTTTGAACATTACTGCTTTTATTTCTCGTACAACCATCTGTGTTTCTCATCCATTTGATGGATGAGAAAAGAGTTCAGACCAGCTGGAGGCTGCACGCTTAGCGAACACGATGTGGAGATCTCTACTGTTTTCTTACTCCTCTTGTCACCCCACAGTGACAGAGGCAGCACCTTCTCTGTTGCACTCCTCCGTTAGACCAGCCCCACCAAGCCCTCTTCATAGCGCACCCACCATCTCTGACACCAGCTGACCCAGTGCATAACCCAGAGCTTCCCATCAAAGCAGGGTTTGGATTCGCTTCAAATAATAAAAGGAATTTTCGGTTTGAAGGAGTCACTGTACACAGGAAGAACCAGAGGTGGAGTCATACAGGACCCTGACTACCAGCAGAGCCATCCCGGTCCTGAGCTAAAAGCTAAGCCAGGAGATGCTGATAAAGTGTATGTTTCAGGTGAGGTCCAGGTGCTCAACACCAGGGATGGGAATAAAGCCTGAAGCAAGCCGTCCAGCATATCTCTCCAGCTGGACATGCCCAGCTACCTGCTGCCCTCTCCTCTGTGAAACTGACATGGTCAGCTATCACATGAGCAGAAGACTTGAATGGAAACTGAGCTGAATTAATTACATCATGTTTCTGTCCAAGCTTAATTCTTCTGACATGACATCATGAATCTGGGGTACTCCAAGGGATTAGGGACCAAAGGAAGGTTGGGGTGAGTAAGGTCCCCATATGCCTATGACTCACGTCTCTTACTCATGAGCCCAGCTCATGGACCCAGATGACTCACCACCGATAGCGGCAAGGACCCCATGTGGCTGCCACGCATGTGGGCCTTAGGACTTTCCTCCTACTGCTGAGAATATTCAGGGGCCCCTGGTGAGCCAGGAGCAAAGGGAGCCACAGAGGAGACCCACCATCTCTGATGAGATCCCGCAAGGGCTCTGCTTGCTCTGAAAGATTTGAGTCCCCTGTAGCTCAGTACTCCCCCCAAATGGCATTTCATGGCATCCCAGAAATGGTGGGGTGGTCACATTTATTTCAGAAAAGGTGTATAGGCCAGGCTCTCCACTTAGGGCCTTGCTGAAACCGTAGGCCTGCTAAGGGTCAGTGTAACTATCCAAGGAGTTGATAGATTATGAATGTTTCCCAAAGTTGGTTCCCTCAGGAACTTCCTCGGAAGAAGGAACCCCAATCATCACTACACTACAGAATACACTTTACAAAACCTTTTAATCGTAGCCTCGCTTCTCATCATTCTCTCTTGGCAGGAGGCAGAGCAGTCTTCAGACACGTGTCTAAAGTGCAGAATTCACACCCACACCTGTGACCGGGCACACGCTGCAGAAGTCTGTCCCTTGTCCCTGCCCGGACCAGCCAGTTCTGATCTCCACGTAACACAGTGGTTCTGACAGGAACCTCCGAGGTCATTTGATTATTTAACCAATGAAGAAAGTAAGACAGTGGGAGGTGACACAGAGAAACAGAAACAAGGCCACACAGCTGCTGATGGAAGTCTCAGAGCCCAATCACAAGACCCGCTTCTCTGTACAAACACGTGCAGTTCCTCTTGGAGGAACCTGGCTTGCTAAAGTGGACTACATCCCTAGATACATGGGTCACTAGGGACCACCAGCGAAGAAGCTTCTGGACTGAAAAGACAATGACACTCAGACAGTGGGAGGCAGTACCAGGAGGCAGATGATGAGTGCAGGTGACCACAGGAGCCTCCTGAGTTTCCACAGAGCACCACAGGTCACTCTACCTAGAGCTCACTGCACTCAGTCATGGGCTGCCAGAGGCCTGCCGCCAAGGACAGACTGTCAGCTGTGGCAGACTCATACGATTAGGATGGACCTGAAAATTCCCTTCACCTACAGAGCGCTTGTGTTTTACTCATTTCAAAATGTCAAAGAAGCTAAGATGTCAAGCTCACACAAAGGTTCGTAGAAGCCATTACGTATCTGGGTGACTGGTAGTTGGTGGTTGGTTGACTAATGAGTGAGCCAGAGGCGGGACAAAGTGAAACAGGAGAGATGGGTTGACTTGGCACAGTTTAACTTGCAGTGAAGTTAATGAAACTTCCAACCAAAACTCACTCTCTCTCCTTTTCCCTCGTTCTCTCCCTCCTCCTCCCCCCTCCCCTTCCCCTTCCCCCTCTCCCTCTCCCCTACCCCTCTCACCTCTCCCTCCCTTTCCTTCCCCCTTCCCCTTACCCTCCCCCTCCCCATAGCCAACACCACCATGTTTGAACAGTACCAAAATCTCCACTATTGAGCTCAGTTTCTTAGGCCAATGCCTCCCTCCCACCAATTCTTTTTGTAAGTTAATGAGTCCCTTGAAGGGCGATACAGAGACCCGGTATCTACCATCAAAGCAATATCTGGACTACTTTAGAAAGCAAGACAGTCTCATTTTGAAGAGCGTAGTTATACATACGAAAACAATGGTAGAAATCAAAAGAATTCCGGAAACAACCAGCCTAAGTGACTTTAAGTCTCCATCCCCGTCCCGAGTTAATAGCTAAGCGAGGACCTATGATTCAGGGAAGCCCGAGTCATTCAACACCCAGGACGGAAATGAAAGCCGTCTAGTAAATTTGCTTCCCATCTACAGGCGCACGCCTAGCCACCTTGCGCCATGATTTCCTCTGTGAACCTGCAGGGATCAGGTGCACGCTCGGAATCGTCACTAAAACTCATCAAATCTTCCCTCCCACTGCACTCATGCCACCGCTCACGGGTTGGAGGGCAGGCTCCAGCTGGGGCACCCAGCGGCCCCTGTGCCACGCCTATGCCTCTTCCTGCCTTTTGCACATAGCCGTGTCCCCTGCCATCGTTCTATGGCAGAAGCTCTTGGAATGGAGCAATTAATGTGGTCCGAAAGAGAGAACTTAACTAAGGAAGTCAGAAGAGTCCGACCACATGCCCCGGGGCCCTGGCGGCTGCGATGTGGAAGGCAGGTGGCACACACTCCAGTCTAGGAAAAGAGAACTGTGAAGTCCTGAAGGAAGCTCGTTTTCCCTGAGTTCCAAGCGCAGAAACAGCTTCCGTGGAATGTCACACACGGGGCAAGAGAGACGAGGGAACGAAGTCCCCACCTACACCACTCGGCTTTGACAAGGTGTCCTCAGGGAAGGCCTGGCTTTGCGCAGTTACCACGCTAAGCCACCTCAGCTTAGCGGCTGGTATCTCTTTCTCCCCAGCTCTCTCCGGCCTGGAAATTTCTCTCGCCCTATGGAAACTCCCTCCTGGGCGCTTACTGGAGAACAGCCCAGTGAGCACCCCAGAGCGGCTCCTCTCCTCCTCCCTCCCTGCCCCTTCCCAGGATGCCTCCTGCCTCCTTCCGGTGCCCCCAATCCTGTGCTTCTGGTGAAGAGGGGCGGGATGTGAAGGAAGAAGGAAGTAAAGTGGAGAATAAAGGAGGGAAAAGAGAGAGACGAGAAGAGGCTCCAAGAGAGGGCCGCCCTTCCACTGGCCTTGGCCACAGCTGGGAAGAGAGGACCTGTCTGCCCCTTGCCCTTCCCTGAACTGCTGCTGCCCAGCCAGGACGCACCAGGCTCCTCCTTCACGTGCTCTCTGGCATGCTGGGCTATGGCAACGCCAAGAACTTGATGTTCCTCCAGGTGGACAGTGGCAGTCTACCCAGCATCCAGCTCCTCCCCGGCCTCAGTAAACCAACCCAGGAATTCATACAAGGCTGCAATTTGATCTGCTGAAAGACTGTTTTGCAGCCTCTTTTCAGTCTAGGCAGAGGGCACTGGCTGAGGCTTCCGAGAGGCCTTTCTCAGTGGCACTGAGCCAGCTGAGAGGAATATCCTTTTGCTTCTGGCCTTCCCTTTCATCCTGCCTAAAATATAGACATCCTGGCTGGAGCACCAGCAGCCATCTTGTCACTTTGAGGACAGAACTCACATATCATGAATGACAAAGCAGAGAGAGTGAAAAAGAGCCCCGAGGGGGCTTGTTTTGGAATTTCTATATGAAAGAAAAAGAAGCTTTCATTTCATTTAAGCCATTGGTTTGTTTTTCATTTTCAGTCACTAAGTCGAAGTCCAGTGCAACAGCCATGTGATCATGCCCTGACTGACCCTTTGCACCACCATTCTCTCCTGTAGGGGTCCCTTCCTTCCGCTCCTCCTGGTGATCTTCCTGCCGTGTCTCTTCCTGCATGGAGCTCAGAGCTGACACCCTGAGCAGGGCTGGTACCTGTATGCTAGATTGATACCATTTTACTGCCTTGTGGTGCTTATCCTAGAGGCTCTGGAGAGAACCCGGACCAACATCCCCACCCCAGATCTTCTAACTTAGAAACTCCAGACACCCCTTGAAGCCCCCCAGACAGTGCTAAAGTGCCTGCAGTTCAAGAACCACTGAGCTGAAACAGCACCACTGGGAGCTGAGCCTGCGCACCCGCCGCGGGTAAGCCCCCTGCGCGCCTCTGCCCCACTTCTGCGTTCCCGAGACTAACTTCCTGCTCCAGCCCAGACCCAAATCTCACCCCTGGGAGCTGAGCCCGCGCACCGGCTGGGTCAGGATCCTTGGCCTGCCTTCCCTTTCCCCGCCCC